>JAHWFO010071949.1:415023-427503 GCA_023313115.1 Rhysida immarginata
ACTGAGATTGAGCATATAAAAATTAATAATTTTGCTGAAGAAATTGTTTTGAATCAAATTTTCGATCAATTTAAGCTACATTTTCGTTTGTATCGTGCCAAGCCTACAACAATGGAAGGCTAACCAATTATGGTAAGCTATGATCGTGCACTTTGGAAAGATAGAGGTGGCCATGTTGATAGTTAAACAATGTATGCTCCAGCTTGAAGAAATAAAGTCTTCTCTTGTTTGTGAGGTTGCCACGGCTCCTAACAAGCGCGCGCAAACGATATCTCATTGTAACAAAATTAATCATCGTTGAAATTAGCAACTTTGTTGGCACTCTTCATTGTTGCGTCGTCTTTCTCATTAAATTTTTTGACTCCGATGACTCCAGCTTGAAAGCAGGAGTTAAGGGAGTTAACCCGAGTCGCGCTCCAAGCGAATAAAGAAACAAACTCCGAAAGACTCCAAGCGTACCCTGATGTTGGAGGTCAAGGGAGTTAACTCCGAGCGAATAAAGAAACGGAGATCAAATGACTCGGAGCAAATAAAGAAACGGAATCCGAATGACTCAGAGTCACGGGAATCACTCGGAGTGACTCCAAGTGAATAAGGGTGTCTAAAAAGTCCGACCGGTCGCGACCAGTCGAAGCCCGTCGCAAACAGCTTGTCCATAAAGTAACGATCGGTCGCGATGAAAGTTTTCATAACGCGACCGGTCGCACTAATCGCGACCGGAGTCCAACGCCGGTCGGCTGCCTCGATGAGTAGAATCAAAATGGCGGACGAAAGTAGAAAATTCAAGTGTTCGAATGCCCAATACGTAATAAATATATTTTGGAGAAAGGAGATAGAGAAATACATCATTGGACAGCATCAAGAAACAAGAAATGAATACGAAAAAGAAAAGACGGGTGAAGAAAATTTATGTATGTACACAATTTTAATTCGTAGTAACTTAAATGATGAGGAAACTTGCTGCCACGCCATTTTGAAGCAGAATGCTCACGACCGCGCTGTCCATGAACGAACAAACGGAAGCAAACGGCCGCCGACCGATCGCCGATCGTACCACGTGACCTGTTGGCGACCGGTCGGACTTTTTAGACACGCCCTAAGTGAACGCACCCTAGGTGGTGTTGGGCCGGGGCACTTAAAAGTCACATGACCAAAGTAGATCGAGCAACAATCCAACCTTCATTGTTTCTATCTTGCATTTCAACAATCATGCCCGTATTCAGAATGAGCGCTCTTGCTCACACTCTTGCTCTGCTCCAAGATCATTGTTGAATTCTTTGAGCTTTGAGCAGTAGCATGAATAAAGGCATTAAGCTTAGAGCAATCGCTCTTGAAAACCAATCCTGGCAAAAGCACGATTGGTTTGATTCCATGATAACAGTTCCTCTGCTAATAATAAGTTTCCTGGACTTTCATCACGCTTCGTGTTTAGAAGCACGTAATAATGAATTATTTTGAACGATTACTTACCATTTTGCGAATGTTAAAATGCATTTTTCAAAATAAAAAATGAATTGGCAGGATTAAAAATGCATTTTGTCGAAACAAAATGGTCTTTTGTGGAAATAAAAGTATATTTTACAGAACTAAAATACATTTTGCGAAATATAAAATGCTGCTAAAGAAATATAAAGCAAGAGCAAGAGGGTGAGCAGGAGTGTGAGCAAGAGCAAGAGCATGAGCGTAAGTAAGAGCGTTCTCTAATTCAGAATGCGTGCTTCAAAGATTTAACATGAGCGGTCGCTCCTCTTTTGAGAACAATTGAGTATGAGTGAAGAGTGAGGTTGGGGGGTTTGCTCAATGCTCAATTTGTCGACGCCATTAAGCTTCACGCCGTGTATTTGATGGATACATTCGTTAGAGAGAGTCAGAAATGAACAGTTACAGGTTTTTGCGAATACTAAAATGTATTTTTTTTAATAAAAAATAGAAGTTGTGAAATGAAATATGTTGAATTAAAAAGACACTTGCAAAATAAAAAAATGTTTTTTATGAAATATAAAAAGCAGCTTGTGGAACTGTCAAATTTACTTGAGTAAGCGAAAATTGTGTTACGATATAGGGTGGTCGATTTAAATGAAGACATTGAAATATCTCGAAAACTACGCATCGGATCTGAAACTGTTTGGAATGAAATTTGTTTGTTTCGCAGTCCTATCCAATGATACCAGAATTGATCCCACAACCCCTAGGAGTAGGTGGGGGTTACAAAGAGATATTAAAAAGGGCCCCCCCCCCATTTTTTAAGGACGAACAAATTTTATTCCAAATTTTTTTTTTATCCGATGCATAGCTTTCGAGATTTTACACGGTCTTCACTTAACTCGAACACCCTGTATATAAGAGATTAAAAGGGGACATGAAAGTGGATAAAAAGTTCAGGGGGATACTTTTTACCCCATTCTTATCCCCACCTCTTTATTCTCGTTATCGTCGACATTTTATCCCCCGTTTATTGCCCTCGCTTTTATCCCAAAATATTTTAGCACGTATTAAGAATGAGTGCTAATACTCACACTCTTGCTCTTACTTGCATGAGTGTAAGCAAGAGCAATAGTAAGAGCATTTGCTCCTCTCCTTATTCAGTATGCTTACTTCAACAATCACTCCTTTGAGCGTTGAGGAGTAGCATGAGCAAATGCAAGGAGTATTGAGTAGTAGCATGAGTAAAGGTATGGAGCGATCCAGAACCGGAACTTCGCTGTGGGCGTAATAATTATTCAATTCTCTCCCCTTCCCTCTAAACACTGTAATCTATACAGTATATCCATGGTGTGAAGCTTAATGGCGTCGTCTAATTGAGCATTGAGCTTACTCTCAAAAGAGGAGCGACCGCTCTTACTACTGCTCTTGCTCTTGCTTACACTCTTTTACTAGCGTAAGCAAACGCTTAGAGTAAAGGTGCCAACCCGACTTTGACGCGCACGGTTTTCATCCGACTTGAAGCGACACCAGAGTGCATGCGACTAGCAAAACACACATTTCCAACTTCCATGCGCACGACTTTCAACCGACAAACATTTTAATTCAAATTGTGTCCGTGATAGCGCTGCAGTCACACAGGAAACTGTATTCATTTCTGCCAAAATGGATTCGATTACGCGTCAAAAATACAATTTATTATTAATCCAACAAAGATTAATTTTAATCGTGATGCTAAATCGTGTATATTCTTCCCGTGATGCTAATCGTGTGGATGCTTCCCGTGATGCTAATCGTGTATATTCTCGCAACCTGATTGGTTATCGTGAACGACAAGTCGCGTGAAAGTCGGACAGAGCTGAAGTCTGAAAAACTAGTCGCACGACTCCTACGACTGGCCGTTTGAGACCGGAAGTAGTCGTTCCAGAGTCGCATGCGACAGCTAGTCGGATGTAAACCGTGCATGTGTGTCTCCGCCTTAAGAGTGTGAGTATTAGCGCTCATTCTGAATACGGAGTTTGTATTCAACAATGGTCTTGAAGCAAGAGCAAGAGTATGAGCGCACGCATACTGAATACGGGCCTCAGTGTTTTTTCTTTTGTTGGAAACAATGAAGATTGGATTGTTGCTCGATCTATCTTGGTCATATGACTTTTCAGTGCCCCGGCCTATCTTTCTAGTTGGCTTTGGAGTGCAACGAGGCTAATACCCCGTCCGCACTGCAAAAAATAAGCTAGCCTAAGTTGATAAGCTAGCTTAAACTGCAGTGCGAACGATTCTAGCTTTTGTTGGGCTAGCCCAGATTCTGATAAGCTAGCTTATGATGGGCTAGATTTTTAAACTAGCTTATCCAGTTGAGCCACAAACGCACTGCATCATGGGATAGTTTTTTCCCATGATTCCGTAGTTTTGGAGCATTTCGCTTGCTTAGCTTGACCAACACTATAAGTATAGAAAAAAACGAAAAAAAAAAAAGGAAAACTGGACTACGGAGGAAGTTTGCATTTTGATAGAGATTTGGGGCGAAAATATCGACGACCTGCGACGCCTCAAACGTAACCGGATCGTGTATAGCGGTCGAATTGTAGGCTAGTTTTAGAGCACTTCAGTGCGAACGACCTAGCCTACAACTTAAGCCAAGATATCTAGCTTATCGAATAAGCTAGCTCAACAATAAGCTAGCCCAGCAGTGCGGACGGGGTATAACGAGAAATACAGGCTCCGGCACTGAAAAGTCACCTGACCAAGATAGGTCTATTAACAATCCAATCTTCATTGTTTCCAACAAAGGATAAAACACTGATTGTTAAAATACAAGATGGAAACAATGAAAGTTACATTGTTAATAGACCCATCTTGGTCATGTGACTTTTCAGTGCCGGAGCCTGTCTTTCTCCTTAGCCTCGGGAGTGCAAGTGACTACGTCACTGCTGACCTCATTTGCGCGATGAAGAGGCCGGAAACCTAGGAAATGGGATCGCTGGTTCCAAATATTGGAACCACGCAATGTACGTAGTAGTAAGGTTGATATTTGCGGCCAATAAAAATGACATCTCTTAAATTATTATGCGAATTTGTGTAATTTATAATATTATTAAGACATTTACTACCGTTATATAATTTATAAATTAATATTAGAATGCTTTTTAATCACTTTTATATCATTTAACGAAAGAATGCCATCGTTCGTGGTTCTTTCTTTCTTTTGGAAAACGATAGATGTGTAAATCGCTGTTTTGGCTCCTTCTTGAGCAGTGAGGAACTCAAAAATTTCGCATCTTATAAGTGTTATAGATCCTGGGTTTATACAAAGTGATTTTATTCCAACTCTACGTTGGGACCAATGTTAAATCCTGAAGCGAGAAGACTTGTTTGGAACCAATTCGAGTCACGTGACTGAAGACCACCCAGGATTAACGTCACACTTGCACTCCCCGCAGCCAACGAGAAAGACAGGCCCCGGCCAACGCCACCTAGACAGAAGGCCTGCGCACAGAAATGTTATACATTGTTACATCATCATCAAACGGCCAAATTTAGGGCTTATTATTGGTAGAAATACAATTAACAATAGCCGCTTTTGTGTGATGTAACAATGTATGACGTTTCTGTGCGCAGGCCTTCTGTCTAGATGATGTTGCCCCGGCGCGGAAAAATCACCTGACCATACTAATCCCAGTAACAATGTAATCTTCATTGTTTCCATCTTGGATTTTAACAATCGATATTTTTTCGTTTGTTGGAAATCATGAAGGTTGGATTGTTGGCCGGGCTACTATGATCAGGTGACTTTTCCGCGGCGGGGCCTGTCTTTCTCGTTGGCTACGTGCACTCCCTATAAGACACTTAGAAAAATTAAATTATTATCAATATAATATTTAATACAAGAGGACTTCTTTTGGAATAATGAATATAAAACCTCAATGAATTGTTAAGCAACAAAAAGTTATGAAATTAAATGCTTCATGTAATAGTGTTGTTGTGATTTCGTTTTTAACACAGACACAGAATTAAGACATTTCAGCAAGTAAGACAATTAAACAATAAACATCGAATCAAATTTTAATACTTGGTTGGATACTCTTTATTAGGAGCTTTAGCATAAAAGCTACTTATAAGAATGCGCTCTTGGTCTGTACGTTTATCCGGCCGTCTGCCGTTTGCACGATAACTTGAAAACGGATTAACTTTTTCAAATTCTGTTTTCAGAAGTATGACCATCGAAGTCTAAGCTCCGCCGTATCAACTTTTCAGAATTTTTCGTGCACCCCTTCAAGTCGAATTCACGTGCTAAAACAGTGAGTGTAAAGAATACAAAGATAATGGCATGTCATATAACAATTGATTTGTCAAGAAGGAATATATTGTTACTTTCTGTTCATCTTTTAAGCATTATTGATATCGGCGCGCGCACTTTGTCGACGCACGATTGCTCAAGTGCTCATAATCTACCGGGTGATCCAAAAGTGTGTTACATTTTTTACATTGTTAACGACATTTTCAGTGTTTGCTTTCTAACAATTCAATGCTTTCATAAGAATCAGGAGGCACGCGCAAACAATTATTTTGCTAAAGAATTCGTCACGGCAAAACAATTATTAGTTTCATGAAAAAATGTAACACACTTTTGGATCACCCGATATATTATTAACACTTAGCTGAAGAATTGCGCTACTTATTGGTTTTATAATATCCGTCCGTCCCATTCATAATTTCTATATTTTTTGAGGTAGAAGGTTGAAATTAGGAACGTAGCTTACAATAGGAATGCCCACCTTCACTATTTAGTTTGGTTTTAATTGATGCACTGAGGTCGGAATTACGGGGGTGGGATACAGAGAGGACAAAAGATCTATGCGCTATTTAGGTACGTAAAGGAGTGAAATTCAGTATACAGATTCCTCTAGGCAAGATATACATTACTATAAAGTTTAAGCCCAATTATTCTAGTGGGGTCGGAATCGTGGGGGTGGCAGGCACTTGGTCGTTAGAATTATGATATGGCATGTGATATGTCATGCCATCGGAAATGGTGAGAAAGGAAAGAAGATTTTACATTTTCTACACATTGCGTTCGAGAAAATCAATCTTTTAATTAAAAAACTTGGGGAAAGCAAAAAAAGTGCAAATAAAGGGATAAAAATAAATGTGTGTTACAGGGTCTGCTACGTGCCTTACCCTACTCGGGGGAGTAATTTCTTGTTAATAAATGTATAAATGTATTTCTGCTTCACTGCTAAAGCGCCTCCTTGGAATGTTTACAAGATTTTATTTCTGATTACTTTTTGTAATCACTTATTCATACTTTCATCCACTGGAACATTCTGCCAAATTGCTTCAATTGTTGCCCACAATTGGGTTATATTTGAAGGTCTTTCTTCACTAATTTTCGTCTTCACATGTTCCCATAGGTTCTCTATTAGATTGAGGTCCGGATTCTGTGGTGGCCATTCCAAAACTTTGATTCTATTTTCTTCCAGCCATTTTGTTACAGATTTGGCTTTGTGTTTCGGATCGTTGTCATGCATCAATGCCCATGTAATGGGCAAATTGTCATCTGCGAATGGCTCCATTACATTTTCTAAGATATTTTTGTAAGAATGTTGATCCATTATTCCGGTTATTTTATGCAGTGGGTCTGTACCTTGCCAGGACATTGCTCACGAGACCATGATTTTACCTCCGCCATGCTTTACTGTGTATCGTGCAAATGTGTATCGTGGATCATTTGAACAATTTTGTGGACGGCGTACATGCACTTTTCCATCCGCTCCAAACAAATTTTTGATGTTTACTTTGGCTCATGGTATTCTTCAATATAATCTTTGTTATTAGAAGTTAAGTATTATTGTTATTAATTTAGCTTTTTTGGCCCTTTACGACTTTAAAATTCAAAGGTTTAATGTTTTCGATGGTTTGAATCATGGGTTGAATGACAAACATAATTTTGGTTAAAAGTGGGAGGCAATTTTCATTTAATCTATACCCTTCCTTTATGCAATGCTAAAGAGAACCGACTGGTTATTGGAAGCATAGCCTACAACAATGGATGGTCGTCCTATATTGTATGATCTCGCTCTATGTATCGCTATTAGATATATGAAATATGGAGGCTTTGCAATACGTTTTATTGATGAATTTTTATTTCACCAACCGGTATTCGCCATCTTTATTGTATCACCTTGATAAAGCCGGGAAAAGATGGGGAAACCGGTGGATGAATAAAGATTCATCAATAAAATGTATTGCAAAGCCTTCATATTTCATATATCCATTATTGTACATTATACTGAAGATTAGTTGTCGTTTGTTAGTACTGTGTTAATTATGGGATATTTAATTCATCTGCCAACCACTAGAGCGACGTTGATGACCGTACAAAAAAAATAACACAGCAAAATGGGAGGTTTCGCCTCCAGGTTATTTCCTCCATAAAACCCTTCGAGCCAGGAGCAAGGAAATAGATGCTCTATTTCTATGCTCCAAGATGGGTTGTAACAATTTCGGATACACTGGAGCATGTGTCACGTGACCTCCGCTTCAGCGCCAATCAGAAATGAAATGGCTGGTTTCGACCAGTCACCTTAATCGAAACTAAAACAGAAGAGACATCTGAGAGGAAAAACGACCGACCAAACACAAAGTGCAAAAGATGCAGTGTAAAACCTTCAATGAATTTCTAGATATACTTAGAAATCACGTAGATATACTTAGAATTTCTAGATATACTTAGAAATCACGTAGATATACTTAGAATTTCTAGAATACTTAGAATTTCTAGATATACTTAGATATACCTAGAAATACTTAGAAATTTCTAGATATATAAATTTAATACTGTAGTAAAGTAAAGGATGTGAGACTATGAGTACATAGGTTTTACAAATATAAACTCAAAAATCATTAGTAAAATGTAGTATTGAATGATAAATTGATCGTCATTATATATTATACTGAAATGTTATGTTGATTTCATATGATAGTTTAACAAAAGCTTCGACACTATCGTAAATATGCCGAATCCGTGAGAATAACACAATGAAATAATACCTATAATATTTATAGTCTTGAGTTTGGAAAGATGGAATTACAGTATTTATAAATTAAAAAATAAATGCGGAGAAAAATTTGTGATGACCGAAACGAAAAAAACCGAATGAAAACGTAGTAGTTGATGGATGTTTTTAAGCAATAATGTTTTTTAATAAAACAATTGAAAACATTTTCACAATGTTTTATTTTTTAATAAACAATTGAAAACATTTTCAATGTTTTGCAACAAAGTTCACTTTTGATTGAAATTTAGACGTTCATAAAGTAAGTTGTACATCATAAAATAAAAAAATAGTGATTTTAATTAATAAACATAACTAGAGGAGTATAAGTATATATACTTGGAATTATAGGCCTACATAAACTAAGAATTAGCCATATACTTATTAATAAGTTAAATTACCTATTAAATCTAATAATAATAATATTAATTATCAAACATGCCTCAAATCCCCACTTTAGAATTCAATAAACTGAGAAATGGTGATACGGATTAACGTCACTAGGTGTCACACACAGTAAGGAGTTTCAGGCGGAGGTCACGTGACACATGCTCCAGTGTATCCGAAATTGTTACAACCTCGAAGATGACACCAGTCTCGAATTAATTCCGGAAGCCAAGTCTC
Source organism: Rhysida immarginata (assembly GCA_023313115.1). Classification (NCBI taxonomy): domain Eukaryota; kingdom Metazoa; phylum Arthropoda; class Chilopoda; order Scolopendromorpha; family Scolopendridae; genus Rhysida; species Rhysida immarginata. Next base: position 424,125 of record JAHWFO010071949.1, read on the forward strand.
AGAGGCGGATCCAAGAAAGGGCCAAGCCCAAGGGTCTCAAATTAATTATTATTATTATTATTATTATTATTATTATTATTATTATTATTATTATTATTATTACTGAGCTCCTAAGTTAATGTTCGAAAAAATTCCTAAAACGAAACTTCAAAGATGAAACCTCATATTTGAAAACTCGCCGTGTGCAAAGCGACATCAGTTGTCAAGAAATAACATTTTATAGCATCAATTCTTATTCATATAATAAAAATTCATATGTAGTAAACATTTTTATTTATATAAATTTTCAAAAGTCATTTCATAGTCTTATTTCTTTTTTAAAGCACGATTAAGATATTTTTATTATTGTTGCGTTTTTTGGACAAAAATTAAAAAGAGATTTCCGAAATGATTGCTTGAAAAACAAGTTAATAATGTTAATTTTATGGAATAGCATATGAAGTAAGAAAAAAATTAACATTTAATTTAAATCAAGATGGAAAATTTCAGTCACCTAAAATAGACTTTAAGACTTAATGATATATGTGGAATCTTATTCGGGAAAGGACCATTCATTAGTGTTTAGCTTTCTTGATGATAAATAGTAGTTTGGGCTTCAAATTTGTTTAATATAGTTTATTCAAGAATTCTAAAATTAAAATATTAGACTTATTTTAATATTAGGTGTTCTTATAATTGTAAATCCTTAATTTGTAAATTTATATTTGAAATAAATTACATGTAGGGCATATTTTCTGATTCATTAATTTTGTTAAAGAAATAATGATCCTTTAAGTGTCACACGCAGTTTGTGGCATCTCCTTTGAATCTATATTATTTTGTTATCTGTTAAAACTAATATTCAACAATGAATTATATTTTACGTTATTTACTAACTAATTAAATTATTTAATAAATCTGGAGATTAAAATAAAACTCCAGAATCTGTTAACCAGTTTAATATTTTGAATGGAATTTTTAAAAAGTCACGAAATAAAGGAAACAATGAAATCACTTGCATTGACAGTAAAGGAAGAGTAAATCTCTTATCACAAGAAAACCATCTGAGAATGAAACGTTGAATGCTTCATTCTGAACGTCAAAACTGATATTTTTATTTTAATATATAACGAAAAATATTGACGCGTTTCTCTTTTTTTTTTATAACCTTAGTAATAAATGATAAAATAATGGTAACAGAAGCAAAACTAAGTGGACCATGATGCAATATCGTAGTTTGCAATTATATAGCATAGGAAGACTATGAATACTCTACATGACATTAATTTAATATAAATATAAAACAAATAACGAAATTTGCATTATTTTATACAATGGAACCGCGATTATGCGTCATTCGATTATCCGTCACGTATATTATCCGTTATATTCTGATAATGACGAAGTGGTAGATTCTGTATAAGTATATTGTCGCTCAAAATGTGCAATCTTGCAAGACAGAAACTGAACAAAGCAATGAAGCAAAAGAAAATTACTAAATTAAAATACAATATTAACGCATATATGTACATAAGTACACGTATATGTACTTATTTGCTATTTTTTTTAAATATATGTATATACATTCCTGTAGCATTATATTGTAGAGCTTGGAAAAAAAAGCACAATTTAATAATAGAAAAATCAGTGTATTTCTAATATCGCCCCCTCCCCGGTCCTGACCCTGACAAATAATTGAGGCTCTACTGTATTAATGATTATTTCGAATTGATTCTTGCATTCATAAAATAGAAAAATCGTATGTGAGAATCATCTCTTCTTTAGCCACCTTATATCGCTTGTTTGAATGATAATTCGCCTTTTTAGTAACTGCTTTCGTCATCATCCAAATTTTATTGGAAGAAAAATAATTGAGTTATTTCTCTTAATCTTTTACTGTGTTATTCTTTACATCAACCTTTTCTGGTTTTTCTTTTACTTTTCGATTGTAATGTCTTTCTTGAGAGATTTGGTGCTATTTTGGATGGGACAATCTTGCGAACAATAGTTATTGCTGAGAATATTTTTTTAATGTTCGTTGCCATGTACTGTCGTCAATAATAGACTAGGTTATCGTAACTGTTTCTTAATTAATATTTATTGTTCGGTGATAGCACCCTATGGTTATCATAAAAGATTGGATTTAGCGCCAATTTCTACCCTAAAATTCCACATCGATATATTTGCATTTGTTTATTTTAGGGCGGGTTTAGCACTGATAATCAAGTTTATTTTTATTATTTATTTATTTATTTATTTATTTATTTATTTATCTGCTTTTTTGTAATTTTCTAATTTGTCGAATTGTACATTTGCATCACGTTTTAATGAAATGCAATTCAATTATGTTTGTTAAATTAATCTATTTTCTTCCTAAATTTGGTAGGAGGTAATATATAATGGTGTGGTTTCTAATGAACCTATTATTATCATTGTTGTTGTTGCTGTTGTTTGTTGTCTGCTGCTACGAAGAGAGGAGCGAGGAAGCAAGGAACAAAAGCGAGAAGAGCGAGAGAGAGAGAGAGAGGGGCGAGGCAGACAGAGGACGGCAAGCAGCGCCAGTGCGGCGAACGACGAAAACTAGGGGGTCATTGACACGATGGTTCGCGGGAAGCAAAGCATGCTCGGAAATTGGAGCATGGCTGTTGGAAACATTGTTAAGCCCCGTTGCAAGTCTTTTTTTCGGAAACGCAACGGCTTCTCTGTAGGGTTATCCAGCCGACATGCAAAGGCCGTAAAACCTTAGGCGTAATTTTCATAAACGGTTCGTGCATCTGTGCAGAATCCTTGTAGCCTTGGAAGCGAGAACTGTGGTTGTTGCCATTGTGAAGTGCCTGTGTTCGACGACAGGGAGAGAAAGAGAGAGAGAAGAGAGAGACTTGCCATCATCACTCAACTGACGGCTACTGTGCGTGCGTACGCGTGCTCGGGCTCAGCCGAGAGGACAATGACCCTTCTGAGCATGGCCAGAACCCAGCCGGGCATCCTAGCGAAATTGTAAGTACCCAAAAAGTATTTCGATTTAACCTAATTAATTACATGAAATGCAAGGAATAAAAAAAGCGAATGAAACACCTTCCCTCCCTCTCCCACTCATCTGTTTAAAGAAGGGGGCGTGGGGGGAGATGACGATTGGGTTTAAGAAATAATGTGCACGAAAATACATAAACAAATGAAATAATACTCAGACCGTCTGCAATTAAATTTACACTTGGAATTGATCAAGTGAATCCAGTGTTCTATTTATAAGCATAGCGAGGGAAACTTTCTTAAGTGAAAGGAGAACGTTCTTGGCTTCATAATACTGCTATGAACGTTATTTTTAAATTTTAATGGACTTCTTCTAGTTATTAATTATTATTATTATTATTATTATTATTATTATTATTATTATTATTAT
>JAHWFO010071949.1:428163-519902 GCA_023313115.1 Rhysida immarginata
AATAATAATAATAATAATAATAATAATAATAATAATAATAATAATAATAAATTCAAAATTGCATTTTATGCTTCATGTCATTTTAAGGAAATAATACATAAGCCTGTATTAGTATTGATGAAAATAATTGGTTGTAATATGTAATATTGTGTTTAAGATTTTTTTTCTCCAACAGTTGATATCTTGCATTGCTGCAAAACCTGCAAAAGTTTCCAATAAATGTCATAGATTTTTTTTTATTTTTAAATTTTTGAAATATCTAGTGGGTATGACGATTTTCATTATTAACATTAAAAAATTTATTTATTTATTTATTACATAAAACGTTGAGGGAAGGATAACTTTAATTACTGAATTACAAACGAAACCTCAACAAAATTTAAAGGTTAAAAATTAAATAATAAAAGGATTTGGATTAAAATAAAGCAATCTTAAAATTAACTTGCTGACAAAATTTAATCAGAAAAGTCCAATATCAAATATTATTATGCATAAAGAATTTATCAAAAATAATGTTAAATACTTTAATGTTAAATACTTTTAAAATATATTTCACATGATTTTTGATAAATTATTTATGTATAATAATTTTTGATATCTGACTTTTCTAATTAAATTTTGTCAGCAAGTTAAATTTTAGATTGCTTTATTTTAATTCAAGCCCCTTTATTATTTAATTTTTAACCTTTAAAATTTGTTGAGATTTCTAATTCAGTAATTAAATTTACTTATTTATTTTTTAACATAAATCATCTTGTTATGGTCAGTTAATTGTCTCTCTTTTAAAATTTTTGTCATAAATTAGATTAACTGAATATAAATATTTGGAGGGGAAAACTATAAGAAATTTTAGGTCTAAAAATTAGAATTATAGAGAATGCATTATTTATGTATAGGAGTAATATAATATATTAGTTTAATTATAACAAATTCTCCTTTTAAACAATAAATAAATAAAATAATGTAGATTATTAATTCAGAAATAAATTAAATTCATTTCACCAAATGTTGTTCCTATTATTCTTGAGGTGATGCAAGTTTATTTGGAGTGAAGACTTGCTATTTGGTGAACTTACATCACTTCAAGAATAATTATAACTAAATTTGGGGAAATGAATTTAATTTATTCCTGAATTAATAATTTACTTTATTTTATTCATTTATTGTTTAAAGGAAAATTTGTAATTATTAAACTAATAGAATTATAGAAGTCTGGAAAAATTACAAAGGCATAAATAAATAAAAAATAAAAATCTCGGTTTGGGAGACTTTATTTTTCATGTTCATAGATTTTTAAAAATCCATTATATATATTTTTTATTATGTAGAATTATTATTTTTGATAAAAAGATTTCTTGGAAATTATTTTTGAGTAATTATTTTTGATAAATTTTTTGATATTATGTATTATATCGTATTACAGTGTGGATTGATATGAATAAACTTAAAATCTGTTGGAAGTTATATTTGATTATTTAAATATGGTTGAGGTTTTCGAATTTTTTTCTGAAATAAACTATATTGAATAAAAACTTTTAAATACACATTAATTGCATTCATGGGGGGGGGGGGGGACACATTCTTGCTATAATTGTACTTGAACACGTTTAATTCAAGTAATTTACGAATGCACTTGAGTTGCGTTTGCCTTGAAATTGGAACAGGAATTCAGTTGATTTATAAATTATGGCGAAAACTTTGGAAAAACCGTTTAAACACATGATTTAATAAATTACAAGGCGAAGGAAATGTCATTCAAGATGTTAATTTATAAGGTGGTGGGTAAAAAAGGTGGCGTTCGGGAAATGGCATTTCCAAGTCCCATAATGTTTACATGATGTCATTGATTTTCTCGCAATTGAATACTCCTGTTGATTCTCTGACTACAAAATGGAAATTTTATGAATACTGCCAGCTGGGATTATAAATAGTAACTATTTGAATAGTTTAATAATTTCTAATCTTGCCTGAAATTAAGTATGCAGTGTACAAGCGTATTTCTAAGCATTTTGTTATTACCTATTTTCGTATTACAACAACTGAATTTAAGGTAATTCTGATGTATAATTACTATGCTCTTAACAGCCGTTTTAAATTTTCATGTTCAATTATATATAATTATGTGCACTTTCTTGTAAAACACAGGTTGAAATTTTTAAATGAGGCAATATGAGTTTTATATATATATCCTTAAGTTGTTGTTTTTTTTATAATCCTTAAGTTTTGAATCGTTACCTATTTTTCTGACCTTTGAGTAATTTTTTCCACGTAAACACTTAATGGAAGGAGGGTAAGATAATAGACTAATGCTAAAATGAGTTGGAGGCGTGTATTCGCCGGAGGAACGGTCACTGAAGTTATGGCACCGTCATTGTGGTTTACCTTTCCTTGGAAAACATTCCTGAAGCCAGATTCCAATAAATCGGAGAAACGCTCATTCTCTTTAGAAGTTTAAAATTAATCGATGTCTACAGCTAGATATTTAGGATTGATACTTCTTCCGATTGTTTGTTTAGTGAATTTCCTCAAAATACATTCCTTACTTTAAAAATCTTATCTTAAATGTAAATCAGGTAGGTTCACTAAATAATTTTTATCTATAACAACCGTCGTTTTCATCATTTCATTTCTAAATTTAAGTGTTTCATTGTGATGTGTATACATTAATTAATGGAGTAAGACAATATTTTGTTTATTAATGAATGATATAAAACACCTTTATTTTATCTTTTTCACTATATAAAGGAGTATAAAATCATTCATTAATAAACAAAAAAATTAAATGTTTCATGTGTGGCTTTCTTTTTTCATAACATTTTTGAACTAATCTATCCGTCTTTCCGTTCGTTGCTATTCTATTTCATTTGTTATTCATTATACATAAAAAAAAATTAAGAAAAATTTTCACTTATTTCAAAACTTTAAGAAAAATTTAAAATAAGATAAGAAAGCTTTTAAAATGGAAAAACTAGTACAAATGATGATAGATTTTTTTTCCAATTTCATTTTTAATTTGTCCATTATAAAAAATGCTTCTTAAAAGGAAACTTTAATTATTAATTTTGCTTTTACATCGTTATCTTCTGATGAGTTTCAAAGAGCAAAGAATCGTGAATTATATCTTTATAATTAGGCAAAAAAATTGCGTTAATGATTTTTTAAATTCTTAACTGTTAGAGATATAAAAAACGTAAATGCTGGCAAAAAAGGCTGAGAAATTTTAACGGGTGTTTTAAAGCAATTTGAAAACGTCGAATGTAGTAAGATGTAGAAATTTTTATTTATTTATGTGTCCTTTAAGTACATTAATATTAAAAAATGTTGGGATTCCATTAATATTTGACAACAACATTTTTTTTTCAATAAATGGTTTTCATTTTAATCAGTCAAGCCAATTTTGTATTTACATACAGTCGTGAAGCTCATTGCTCATTCTTTCAAGTTGTGCCTTTTCGAACAACGAATGTGCCATCTATAACTTAGAAGTTGTTTAATTTTTACCGCAAGCCTCTAGAAGCATATAAAAAAAATTAAAAATAAAAACAGTTTTAAATTTCGAACAAACAATTGAAAGGCTCATATTTCAACTTTTCTTAAGAATACTAAGGAAATTTGCTAAACAAGTCTACCTTAAAGAAGATAGATCTTTATCATCTTCTGATAAAATATTTTCTTTTTGATAACAAACAAACGCAACCCTCCAGCAGTTGCTGTGCTCCTGTGCACACTATTTTTAGGAATTCCGAGTGGTTTTCTTAAGCAATCTTCCGCAACTGTTGTTGTTTATTGTTTTCAATTTGTATCGCTTTTTTCTTTCTCACGCTGTGCTCTTCTCTATCGCGTTTCGTTTTCGTGCGAAAATTCTCGGTCTCCCTTTCGTCTGACCTTGTTAGTCACGGCCCTCGTTCTAGAACTAGTTAGTTAACTGGTCGTGAGTGGTAACTGTTACCTCCTTTCCCCGGATCCCCCAACCTCAGGAATACAGATAATTGCCCGCACCCACCCAATAGATGGGAAATACCTTTGGTTTTCAGTCGTTGCTCGTTTATCCAGAAGGATGACTTTGCTGATTTGTTTACTACGGAAAATTATGATCCACGGGTACTCGATGGCTTTTTTTCACTCGTTTTACTTTTTATTTTGTAATTGTAGAGCTCCGCAGCTTTTATATATATATATGTTATCATATATCGTCTAGATTGTGTTTTTTTCTTCTACACGCTTTATATGAAAGAATAATTCTAAAGCACTGAAAATAATTCACTATATCCTCGGTTGTTCGCTACGCACCGTATTTCTGTATCTCAATGATAGGTAATAATTGGCTCAAAAATTTCTTTATTTCTGTCGACAATTATTATGACATGCTGTTCAAATGTCGTGAAATCCATCCTATGAGTTAACATAATTATGGGTTAAGCCCCGAAGCACAATTCAATCCTGATTAACTTTACGTCAAGCTCATGTATATGGTTATAATTTAAACGCAACAATTGAACGTATCTAGTCGATTTAATTAAAAATTTACACTTGAAAACGGAAGAAACGAAACTCTGGTGCTCGACTAGATTTTTTTAGGAATAAAGGAAACTAAGTAACAACATTTTTCTTAAAAATTAAGGACGTTACTGAATAATGCCATTTAAATGTTCAACATGCAAATCAAGAAATTACCAAAAATTACCATAATAACATTCACTTTGATGAGGAAAAAGCAAATAAAAGACATGTGTCAGAGTACAGAAGACAGAACAATTCCAGGATGGCAAGCTACAGCAAATATTATCCGTGTTATTTTTTAACATATAAAAAAAATCACTTTCATTGATTCCGTTTTTTAACCTTTGAACGCTAATGGAGATATTATTTTAATAGTATATTTTAAAATGAATACTTTATTAAAAATTATGAACGTTTTTAAAATCCTAATTAAAAATTGATTTCTGATAATGGGTACTATGAAAAAAAATAAAGGCATCAATAGAAGATGCAGGCCAGCAGCCCTAGAACAATCTCTAAAAATCATTTATATGTGATAATATATAGGAATTGCCTCTTCTCGTCTTTCGCAATTTCTGTGGTTCCTATTTAAAAAAAAAAGTTTTTAAAATGCACGAAGCTTACTTACGTACGTATTTTCTTCATTTCATTTCTTTACATCGAAATTTATAATTTATATTTTCAAAAGAAATTTATAATGTAGTCCATTTGTTCTAGTTCTAATTTAAAGGAAGCATTATTATATTTTTATTTTACGATTTTAACGGAAATACTTTTTAATAAAAAATTATGAAAATTTAGCATAATATAAATATGAATTCTAAAACTTTGAACTCATGTTTGGTTTTATTAGGACGAATGATGAAAGTTGCTCATAAACAAAAGGAAAATTATTTAATTAAATGCCAGCAGGCTAGTTATTTTATTATAAACCGAATCAGTTAAAAAATTAATAAGGCACGAAATGGAATTACGGGCTGTATCAACTTCTACTATGCTAGCATGTATGCGGAAGATACCGTTGTGTGGTGCCCGCTTAGGAATGAAAAGTCCAGAAAGCATATAATGCGATAGAATTCGGTCGTGTATTAGATTTCAGTTTTTTTTTTTAAATTTGAATAAATAAATAAATTAATTTTAAAATAAATAAACATTATTTATATAAACGAAGTTAACCTGAAAGAAAAATAGCATTTAATAATAGCCAAAATTGTTGCGCACCAATTCAAATATTTATACACGTTACACTTATTTTCACCTTCCGTCGCTCGGGGATAAGTGTTTGTGAACAAATGGAGAGTAGCACGCACTTGAATGGTACATTTCGGTTTTTAACAGATCACGCGACACGAGCGACGTAAAAGTGAGAGGTAACTTCAAAAAAAAAGTAAACACGTGGAAGACTGACGTGCATTCTAATTTTCTAATTAAGAGACATTCTTAATGGGAAGTCGAGAGCGTCTTAATTGGGTAACGGATCCTTGACCCCATCACCGTATCTTAGGATTATCTCAGAGGATCGGTGCATTCCAAAATCGAAATCCTTTTTCCCCGTTCATGTTGGCGGGAAAGCGGCCTTGGTGGCGGCCCGGAACCTCGGGCTTGCTTCGGGGACTCTCCCTTGCCTCACTCTTGTAGGCACCCAGTTAATTGCCTAATTAGCATTGTTAGTTCTCTTCAAGCTGATAGAACCATTGCGAAAGTGATAAAATTAACTTCCTTTTCTTGTGTTTTAATTGGCATAAGCTTTAAAAATGACGGCCTATGCTTCACTTCTACAGGATAGTGACATCAAAACATAATGGCACTTATCTTGTGCATCTAAGATGTCGATCATTTTCCATTTTTAATGCTTTTGTTTTGACCGAATAACTTAGTAAAATTGAGAAAATAATACGTGACATCACTACAAAAACTTACCACTAAAAAAAAAATAAATAAGAATTTAAAGTTCTTTTTCTTGAGCCGAATAAAATACATGTATACTCTAAATAATTTCGAAAGCGAGAATCTTCGCAATAAGTAAATAAATAAAGTAAATAATTCACATTTTAATGAGTTTTAAGGAATGATAAACATTTCTGACTCAAACTGAAGTGTATATTACTACTGTAGATGAAGAATTATAGTACGTAGAAAGTGGAAGCAAATAAGATAATTTTTAATCTCTGTTTTGCATTCTTATTGAGCCATCTAAATTTGTTATCTACTTTTTCAACATTTTTAATTTTACGTTATCTTAGCAATTATAAAAAATTATTTATAATAAAAAATGAGATATTTACGTATTTTTTATTATTTAGTTTATTGCTAGTTAGTACTAAATAGTTAATATTATAATTAAAATTTTTAATAAATATTTTGTACAGTCAACCCTCCTATATAATGCAACTCATTTACCGCGTTATATGGAAATTGCATTATAAAAATCTCAGAATTAGTACATACCTGTATAAGTCGGATTAGATCGGACCATCTTATAATAATCTCTTATATCAGCATGAAAATAAATATTTTAGTAAAGAAAATTCAAATTAATTTTTAATAAGTTATATCGAAACCGCGTTATGAGAGACTTTGAATTAGTACAATTAGATATGGAAACAGCTTTATATAGGCAGTTTTGTAAAGTTGGAAAGTTTCGTTATACATGTATAGGCGACGCAACTAGCAAAGTTGGTTAAACAAAGTCATGAGAACCGCGGCCGCCCATAATTTCATCGAGCCAACTGTTATAATTTTGTATGGTTTCTGAATTTACAGGAGAATTCCTTGATAACTGAACCTGAAAAAATGCTGTGTACGAATATGAAAAAAAATACTAGAGGAATTCTCCATTATCTCGACCATAAAAGTGTAATAGAAAAATTCGTGGTGCTGTAGGGAGGCTTCTTACAATTAATTTGTTTTAGCTGTATAAGTAATATAGAAGCCATGTTATAAGAGTAACGTTATAAGAGGACTGCCGCAATATATGTTCCGTGTTATATCAACACCACCTAGACAGACTATATCTGTCTACGTGGTGTTGGTTATACGGACACTTATCGTTAGGAGCACTATCGCAATTTTTGTTCCGCGTTAAGCCTGTTTCACATAGAGCTTTGCGGAGCGGAAAACACGCGGAAGCGCAATCCGCGGGCAAAAGCGGACTTTTTCCGGAGACTTTACAGTATATGGAAACCGCGTTGTGAGAATACCCCATTATAGGAGGGTTGACTATAATATTGAAGATATTTTGAGTTCAAAGTTTTATATTTTTTACTTGCTTTAAAGTCGGACACGCCTTATTTAAATTGTTAATAATAATTTCACAAAAAAATACTAAATATAAATAATAATAAGCATACAAAAATTATATGTAAAAAACCTCCAACGCGATCAATATCCATTAGGCAGAGGTCAAAAAATTGAATTAATGAAAAACAAAATAAAACAATCGCATTATTATAACTTATTATTATAAAAATTGGCATAATAATAATGGTATCGGCGATTAAATTTTATGTTTAAGAATTAGGTTTTAATTTTGAATATTCAATTACATATAGAGTAAGATCATTCCGAATCTCTTAGTTTGAAACCTGTTTAGGCTGTAACGTATCACAGAGATTTATCATGAACTATTTGACGAAGTGAACGAGACGAGCTGAATGTGACGAAATGAATGTGACTTATAGAAAATATTTTGATTTATGTGTTTTGACCTACTTTGATAATGCAATATGGGAGGACTCAGGTGGTCTAGTGGTCTCAGGAGGATTAAACGTTCTTCTGAGGTGCTTTCCACAAAACCAATCCTAGCCTTCATTCATGCGGTCAGGACCGGAAATCTGTCTGTGTGAGGGTTCTTCAGCACGCAAGTATAGTACCAAACGAGACATCAGAAACTTACTTTCCAAACATGTGATCATGGAAATAATAAAAAATTCCATGAAGAAAAATAGTCAAAAATCTTTGGCCGAACTTGAACCCGCGAATTTGGCAAGACGCTTTAACTCGGTGAGTGTTCACATTTCATCATATTTCATAGTCTAGAACCAAATTTTTAACTAAAGCTGTCTAAATAAAAATTATATCCAACGGCCTTGTGCTTGCTTTTAGTTCTTTAAAGTAATTATTTTTTGCATAAATTGCATTTTTTCAAATGGTTTTTACTTATTAGCACGTGAAAGTCAATTTTTGAGCCACTGTTTTGTTCTTGTTTAAATCCCGTAAGGTTTCAATGTCGATATGAATTGGGATGATCGATGATCTGAATGTGTCGATTTCCGGCATTGGATCACCTCGAGAACGCCTTGTGTTCATCTGCATTTGAAGAAAGATTGATTGATGATGTGCAGAGTGTTTTATTCATCCACAGGAGTGATTGAGAATGGCTGCGGACCACCTCTTTTCGGAAATTACGACTGCGGAAGGAATGTTTTTATTTATTTCTGTTGTTGTTTGATCCGTTTGCGATGTTTCACCCCTCCTTCTTCCTGACTTATTTTCCTAAAATACGTGCCGTTGATTGTGTTTCCGAGTGAGAGGTGCCGTTCGTCACTGGTTCTCCGTGACCCTTGACCTAATTCCTCTCTGGTTTTTCACGTCGCCCTCAAGAGGCAGCGTCCCGACGCCGTTCGCTCGGTTCTCGGTCCTTGTTGCCTTGTTGTTGATTTCTTCTTCTGGTTCCACGCATTCTGTCTGTACGCGTAGTGGCTCTGTCGCTCGTGCCTCTTGTCATTGTCGACGCTTTTCTTTTTTCTTGAGTAAAGGAATCGAAAGTGGCTAGTCTGAAGCGCTATGAGTCCTGCTCGTCGAGCCCGCCTCCTACTGACCAAGCGGAGTGGGTGTCATGGTCAGCTGACACCCTTCCTTCGCCGCCCCCACCGTCGACGGGGAAGAAGAAGTGCGACCAGTGCAGCCTTGCCATAGAAAAACACACCGATCCAGGTGAGGAAAACAAACAACAAACAAACAAATAAACATACACACATCTGCATGTACGCGCTTTACCAAAAGATAAAAAAGAAGGCAAGACAACGCTTGGACAAGCGCGTTTATAAGCTAGAAAAAAATTGAAAAGTACAAAAAGTAAATAGGCTCAAGTGAAAGTAAGTGAAAAAGTTTTGTTGTAGTTTTGCTTTTATTGCTTAAAAACTAAAAACCTTAAAGAAGTTGGTTAATGAGAAAGTTGTGGTTCTTTAACCATCCTGAAGTGGCTTAAGACTTGAATGACAGAATTTACTTATAAGTGAAAACCTATGTATCAAACTTATAGCAGAGATTTTCAGATTTTAGATACGCTATTAATTATTGAAATTAACAATTATAAATTATGATGAAATTCGTACACGTTTGCACAAATGCTTGAAACGTATCAATTTATGCGATTTGATTTTTTAACTTTGAAATTTTGCATATTATGATAAGTCTCATTTATGCTATTACTCTTAGACCAAACTTTGTAATTGAAATCAAATAATATCCACTAAAATTCATTACTAAACCGATACATTATACTTTCATGAATGTGTTCAAGACCTGATGTTAAATGCTATTAATAAATAACTTAATGTTATTATAATCCAACAGTTTCTTCCAACAGGAACTGCAACGATAAGAGTTGCGAATTTATATGCATATGATGTCATAAAATATTTACGAGTTTGCAAGAAAAAAATTCTTTTCAAAAAATTGTTAAAGTTTCATGGTGAAGAAAAAAAATATTGATGAGTCATTGCGCCTCGTCCGAAAGATTTTAAAAAAGCGCTGAAAAGCTCTCATATGAAATTAAACCGATATTGGCTGTTTAAAGTCCTATGGACAAATAATTACAGCCTAACAGAAATGAAAAGAGATTCATGATACGTTTGAATCAATTGAGTCGATTTCGTAAATTAGGAGGGGGGGGGGGTCTTTTTGGCGGGATCGATGTTTTCTTTGCCTTAATAAGCGAGCCCAGTGTCTTTGTTCTCTTTGTCTTTTCAGTTTGCACCTGCTCCTGTATCAATGTCACTTCACCACCTTCATCCTCTTATATTCTTTTTTCCCTTCCATGTACCAAATGGTTTCCCTTCCCGAATATTGATCGTATCATTAAGATAATTGTTAAGTATTTAGCGTTGATATCGATCAAAAGAATTGAGTTTCTTCGAAGGTAACCAGATCATGTCTATTCCTCGTGGTGATTCTAGTGTAGTTTCCTGTTCCGTGTCGCTTACATTTACTAAGAAGTGTATGTAAATCTAAAATAGCAGATACTGGAATTTAAATTAAGGTTATTTCCATATATTCATGAGGGAAAAGTTAAATTATGAATGTGATTTTTTTTTCAATGTCAATGCAAAAATTATAAAATGATTCATCACAGAATGTGAGTTCAAATTATAATATTATCTTATAAGGAAATAGATGCATTTATTTACCATTTTCTTGCAACACTGATTCGAATGACCGTGATCGGTCTGGATCTTCACGCACTACTTAGTATCAATCATCCACCCTCCTTTTTAATTTCAGTCGCTTTCAATGTATGACTCTTGTTTTATTTGTGGGATAGAAGAAATAGTTTTACATTGCCATATTTACATACAGCACTGAATACAGATTCAGCCACTGGATTCTCGGTGCAATGCGTTTGAATAAATAGGAACAGGTTGCGGGTTTCCGCGACACCTACGCGACATTATAGGTGTGTTAAACTCTTATGTACGCAGCAAAGGAAGATTTGATCTCTCTCTCTGTGTTTTCATCATATTTTTTGTCGATTCATTTGCCTCAGCAGCAGGTTGATCCAATTTTTGCATCTGCTCTTTGAGGATTTTTCACTTGTTTCTTTGTCTCCGACTGGTTTCGAATCTCAAAAGGCCCTTGACCGATAACAAAACCGGATTCAATAGGGAAACGGGGAGGAAAAAACAAACAAACAAGAAAGACCTTGCTTATATTTTCTAATTTCAGCCACTTTAATTTTTTTTTGTTTGTTGCTTGGATTATAGAGAACGTTTTAATTCTTCCAGACACCATTTTATTTTCTTCTCATAGCTATTTATTTTTTGACGCCATTTGTAATTTTCTCCTTGCATTCCTTTTGCGCAGGTTTCTCCTGAATGACGCATTCATTCTAATTAGAATTTTTAATGAGAATCATGCGCTTAATTTTAACGTATCGTTTGCTTATATTTGTATAATAATGTCAAAAGAGTTGAAAAATTCGAATGTAACATGTAAAAGCTATTCAATATGAACCAAATTTAAACAGTTCCAGCAAATTTACACAATACTTCCATCAACTTAAAGATTTTGCGCATCTGCAATTTGTTTTAATAATGTTTAATAAATTAGTAACAAGCGATTGCAGCTTTCATTTGATGCTTAGGATTTTATTTGACTTTCAAATAAGTTTTTTTAAGAGTTATATTAAAAACTTATTAAGCAGCGGAAGAATGAAACTACTTATTGATTTTACAATATCCGTCTGTCCATCTGTCCATCTGTATGTTCCGTTCCATATACAACGTGTCCCAAAACTCAACGATAAGCTTGTACCTACGAATCAACCTCGTCACGATCATTCGGGAAAAAATAAGAAAAAAATTTTTTTTATTTTATTTTAAATATTAATTGACTTTTTATGAAAACTTTGAAATTTGACCCCCCTTGTACCTTATTTATTCTACTGTGACCACAAAATTATAGATATTCCGGGATTTTTTTTCTTTGTTGGATAGCTTAGTAGTCCTGTAATAAAAAGTCAATTAATATTTAAAATAAAATAAAAAAAATTTTTTTCTTATTTTTTCCCGAATGATCATGACGAGGTTGATTCGTAGGTACAAGCTTATCGTTGAGTTTTGGGACACGTTGTATATTTTTTACATTTTTGACGTAAAAGGTTGAAATTCGGAATATAGCTTACCATAGACATGTTCTACTTCACTATTTAGTTTGGTTTGATTGGCTCACACCGTGGTCGGAGTTACTGTGGTGTGAGTTAGAGAGGACTTTCTGGTCTACATGGTATTTAGGTATGTAAAGAAGTGAAATTTGGTATACGGAGTCCTCTAGGCAAGATGTACATTACCATGAAGTTTGAGCCCAATTGTCCCAGTAGGGTCGGAGTTATGAGGGTAACAGTCATATGGTCTTTAGAACTGTTAACGTTTTCAAATGGCAATATGCGACTTGTGATATGTCATTCGATTAGAAATGATGAGAAACGTAAGAAGATAGAGCTGTTTTTCATTTTCTAAATACTACGTTAGAGAAAATCAATTTTTGAAAAAAATATGGGGGTGAAAAATTGCGGATAAAAGCGATAAAAATAGACGAGCTCAAGGTTTTCGCTATTTCCTATACCCTTCTCGGGGGTGGGGGGCCTAATTTCTGGTTATTATTTCAACTATATAAGTGTAAATTGAATCTGTCTTCCCTTTTCAATCAATGGGAATACTTATGAATATTCTAGCCATAGCTTATGCTAATAAAGTTATAGTCGCTATGACTAGCATCTTCATATTCATCTGAAAATTGAAGATTGCGTTTTGAAGAATTGGCAATTACTAATTTTCTTATAATTATGGCATACACTGAGAAGAACGAGCTTAAATATTCCATGAAATATCACAAAATGAAGCGCATTTGGTTTAATAAAAACTGACATATCATCAGGAATTATCCAAGAAGTTTCATTTTTGCTCCATGTTATCAACTTAAAATAGGATGTTTTTATTGGAGCAGCGAGGGGAACGTATTATTGAAAGCTTTTTTTCTTGTTTCTTTTTCGCACCTGATGACCTTGTGCAAAAGGTAGATCGAAGAAGGTAGTGAGTGAGATTTCGTTCGCATGTTCGACCTCTTTCTCTTTCTCTCTCTCTCTCTCTCTCTCTCTCTCTCTCTCTCTCTCTTTAATTTTATGTATTTATTTTTTATTTCATTTTTTTTCATTCAGAGCAGGTGTGGTAACCCTTTCGTGCCCAACTTCTGCAGTTTTCTCTTCCTTTGTTTCTTCTATCGTGTTTGGGAAGGAAGGGAGGGGGCACCAGAGGTTTAAGGACCTCGCCCTTCCGCTCTCCCTCGCTCAACTCAACCCACTTTAATTATAATAACGATTAATTTCATTCAGATATAATAAATTCATTTAACGATGGAGAGCGCGAGAAGAAATTCTTTCAATTTTCCTACAAGCATTACGTGGAATCGTACTATGGCATTTCAAAACCTTACTATATCTAAAATGACCATGAACACACCTGTGCTTTATTGCACGCGAGTATGGTAATAGAAAATGATTATTTATTAAAATAAGTAAGCTTAAAAATTAAAAAAAAAATTGTCGTATCAAACAGCTGTTAAAGTAAGATGACTCTAAACCCGTAGCATTGACAAATAGATAAACAAAATTTGAGGTACTTGGAAAAGACATGTCTTTGGATTGTATTAAATGGATTAAATAGTGTAAATGGAACTGAATGCTAAATTAAAGAATTTAATAACGCCAGTCTAAACACCAATACACTACTAGGGAAAAAATCGGTATATGTAAAATATGATTCTAAAAAATATATGTTAAGGTTTACCGGTAAGTAAATAGTCGTATAAAAATTTAACTTAATAACTATTTGTATTCAATAACTGTTATACACGGGATGAATAATAACTGGAAGACAATACATCTTTATATCGTTTTCTTTCCATGTGGATTAATAAATTGGAATGTTTACTAATTTATAGACAATCATAAAATTATTAATTATAACAATTATTATTTTAAATTTAATTCTTTTACATTGCTGAAATGCAAATGCTTCTCAAAACGTGATTCGTTAATCTGAGTTTTTGTTAATGTTTGTCTACTTTGAAGAACCAGAAGTGTGATTGAAATGAA
Organism: Rhysida immarginata; assembly: GCA_023313115.1. NCBI lineage: Eukaryota > Metazoa > Arthropoda > Chilopoda > Scolopendromorpha > Scolopendridae > Rhysida > Rhysida immarginata. Next base: position 442,535 of record JAHWFO010071949.1, read on the forward strand.
TCTTAACATTGTAATAAAAGTGGTTCATTTATACAAGGTGATTCAGAAAGGTAGGTCAAGAATGAAATACCATGTACAGTTTGTAGCGGGGAATAATATTTTTCCTATGAACATGGGTCCGAATTTGAACGCTAACTGAGATATGAACAGAAATAAAAATGCCCCCACCAAGATCAACTAGTTAATAACTCAGGTTCTTTAAGATCTAGAATGATGAAACTTTGGGGGAATAATAGGGTACATAAAACTGTGTATACCGTTAAAATTTACTCGAATTCCTGAGTTATTAACTTGTTGATCTTGGTGGGGACATTTTTATTTCTGTTCATATCTCAGTTAGCGTTCAAATTCGGACCCATGTTCATAGGAAAAATATTGTTCCCCGCTACAAACTGTACATGGTATTTCATTCTTGAATCAACCTACCTTTCTGAATCACCCTGCATATCTTTAGTCATCCTATAATTATTTATGGAGTTACTTTATGATACTTCATGCTGAAATTATTAGATATCGATTGCACTTTGTTTAACTCGTTTTCGCATCTATAAAATACTATTTTCTTAAACAACGATTTTTAAGGAAAACAGCCAATACATAAATGAAACACCACATAAAGCAGCAAAATATTCGTGACATTGGAAAAGAATGGTAAACAAATATTAAAATTAAAGCTGATTATTGCCACCTAAGAAAACCAAAATAACTTTGCTTCAACGGCTCTCATCTCCCATTCACTTGATCAGCTTGTTGCCTTTTCCAGATAACTTTTCCTCCCTCCGTTAATGAAAGAGCAATACCTGTAGCTTACCGTCGAAACAAAATTCTGATTTGAAAAAAGCACTTTGAATGTTTATTTTCTTCCTTCTTCCTTTGGCAAGTTTTCATCTACCAACGAGGAAGATCGAGAAGGCAAGCGTTCTTTGCTCATCTGTTGCAGTTCCATTGCATTCGCCTCGTTATGGTTTTCCGAGAGAAGGAGTTTTCCTGGAACGGTCCCTTCCCCACCCACCCACTACGTCTACCTCTTTGCTCTCGCGCAGATACTCTTCCCGGAACAAGAAATCTCCGAATCCCCGTTTTCTTCTCCTTCCCGACGAGAGTGCCTTGAGGGAAGCGTTGCCTCGTTTCCATTCGCGGTTCAAATCGATTGACTTTCTATTGAAATCTCAGTCTAATCGTTCTCGTTAGCGTGTGCCAGTGAAAATTCCCCAGGTAGGCGGTTCACCGCCTTCCCTACAATGAAACCCGTTGGCACTCGAGAGGTTTCAATGAAAATCAACTCATTTGATTTTTCCAGAGATTTTTTTTTTATCTTCCCCATCCTACTTACTTTACTTCATTTTCTTATTCCCCGACGACTCAGCAAGGAGAAATGATGTTATCTCTGATTTTGTATCCTGTTGAAGTTTTTGAAAGTTCATCTTGAAGATTTAATTAGAACTGTCTTGAATGAAAGAACGCATAGTCACTGTTAATAATACAAATGGGTTGTTATGAAATAACAAAAGGATTATTAAGGCCATTTATACTTGCCCTTTTGGTGGATTACTTATGTAGGGTGGTGACAGACAGGTTGCAGTTGAATTAATTAAGGCTTAATGGACTTAAATTTATTTTTATATAGGAGAAATGTCACTAGAAATAGTAAAGGTTCATTGGTAAATCCTTTCATAATGAAGTTTGTTAAATTTTTCACTTTCTTTAAAAAGAATTCTTAATAATTTTTTATTACATTTTTTCCTTTGGACGGTTTTATTATTACAGTTTTACTCTACCCGAATTTTTAGTAATAGGGTCTATGAATTTCATTTTATTGGATAAATGTCAGAATTGTTTTAGTTCCCTTTGCCTAAAATGATTTTAAATTAGTATTTCTCAGTCTATTCTATTATTTTGTATTTTATAGTTATTTTAGTGCACAGTAACTTCTTCTCTAGGTTTGTGTGGATAAAATAAAATCAGCATACTAGACTGATTCTCAAAAAAAAATTTTTTTAATATATTTAAGTGTATTCATAGTAGTTTGTTGTCGTGCATAAAGACCCAATAATTAAACTATCAAAATACTATCATAATTTATACGAAAGGAATCAAAAAATATTATTAACGCATCTGTTAATACGTCTATCTTTTGCCCTTTTATAAATTAACTTCGCAAGTTCTGTCATGCTACCGCTATGAGCACACTAATAACTACCTGTTGTTTTTTTTGGCTGCCAACGTGCGTAATTTATACGCAGCATTTCAGCGAGCGTAAGATTGTTTAGCCTAATGATTGTTTCCCTCCATTTCTTAGTAAATTATTTTTTATCGGATAGGAATGACCCTCCTTTTAAAATTTCTATAAAGTTAAATGTTTCTTTGCTGTGCACGCCCCCCTCCAGCCAATTGGTTGCTTTTGCTCTGTCCCGTGAATCAGAGGGAATTTGTGTGACGACAGCTGTTGCGTTGATTCTCTGGATAGAGAGTGAAGTGGGGGTGGTGTGAGCGAGGAAGAGAGGGAGAATGAGTATTCGTGAAAGGAATATAGTGCAAAGGTCACGAGTGGGAAGGGGACGTGAACAGAACAGAGCGTTGGCGGAGAGTTGGTGAGAGCGTGGGTGGCAGTTTGGTTTTGTGCATCATTTAGGAGAATTGGTTTTCCGAACTCATACGGACTTCTGTTTTGAGTTTAAAATCCGTTTTGGACGAAATGGACTCAGAGACAAACGTTAGGTAGGATACGCTCAGGTAAGGTGGAACAATAATTATAATTTATCTTTATAGCCAAGAAATTCATTGGGGGAGGGGGGGGGAATATTCATTTGTCGTGTGTACAAAAGATTTTAGATTGATTGGTAAATAAGTTGAAGTAATAACGTGTTTACTAACTTGAAATATACTTTTCTCAACAATGAAAAAAATTGAAAATAAGTTATCTTCTAATAAAATATTTTTATGAGTTTCCCCCTTTTCGTTCAATGTTTACTAATGGAGAGATCATTTGTTCTATTCATTTGTGTTTTGATAATATTAAGATAAAGAGAGTAAAAGAGTTCAAAACTCACTGATTTTTATGATGTTTTTGATTTTAGAAAAAAAATAAAAATATTAATTATTGCTATAATTTTTCAATAAAATTTTATTTCCTCCTTTTTATAATTAATTTTAGCAGTTTTAAGTATCTTTTTAAATAGTTAGTTTATTTGTAAGAATAATTTATCAAAATTTCTAAGGATTGGAAAATTTTATTAGTCATTTTTCTGGTGTTTTCTAATCATTAATAACTTATTGAATTTTTTTTTTTTTTTTTTTTTTTTTTTTATTTTATAAAATGAATGTTGAATTTGAATGTTAAGTTAAAGAGATGGACTGCTAAGATCACTTTAAAACAGCTCAGTATTTAATCGTATATTTAAGGTTCTTCCTTGTTATTTAGTGAATAAAGTGAAAAAGCTTTTATTATTGATCCTGTGCTAGGCAAAATATGCATTAACACTAATTAAATGGATTTTTGCGTTATTCCATTTTATTTTATTTTTTTTTTTACTTTTTCGTTGTAGTTTATTGTTGTTTATGAAAAAAACAAGCAGCCTTTTTTATGATGATGATGCACCAATCCCTTTTTAAATTTATTACCATTATTTTTCATAAACTTCTGTTTATTGTTTTGTTGCTGAGAAGATGAGTTACCCTCCTCTCACAGGAAGTAGAAACTGTCCCGCACTCGGAAGTCCGCCATTGTTCTTGAATCCCGTTGGCCTACAAGGCAAGCGGATGGCCCTGCATCTCTCTTCTGTTACCCTAACCTTTAACAGGACGAGCACAATTCACTCTCGCTGAGTTTTCCGCTTCCGGTACGCGGAGGTCGTTCCTCGATTGGCGGTCGTCGCTTTTGTCGCTTTTTAAGTTTAAAGCCTCAACTTCCTGTTCTGGGTGTCGTCGCCCATGATTGGAGTTCAATTGACCTTTTCGTTTCATTTTACATTTTCTGGCGAATCCGTTCAATCGACTGAAAATGTGTTTATTAAGTTAATTAGGGCAGATCGTGCCTTGTGTTGCCTCTTCAAAGCCTTGCCTCGAAATCGGATAAAGGATTAATGATCTGAATTTATTACTGTGATTACTTATTTACCCCAAAAATATAAGAAACATCCCGTTTGAGTATCACTACATCCATATTATGGCTTGGGTATTCTGCTTAGTAAGGAAGAATGTATAGGAGAAATATTATTATCAAATATAGTTTCCGCATCTAATGCAACTTTGATCTATGTTTTGTTTCCTTCTTCCATGAGGCATCTGTTTCTTATTTGTTTTATTTTCTTTCTTTACCAGGTTCTTTATTTTTGTCTACTTTTTTTTTCTCGTCCAAATTCCTCTGCCACCATTTCTCCTCTCCCTTTCTGTTGCCACCGACCTTCCTTCCTCAACTCTTTCCTCACTGAACTCATTCGGGAACCGGTTTTTCGGTCGCTTGCATCACTCTCCCAACCGCCACCCTTCTTACTCCTCTGGTCAGAAAATAAAAAATCAAATAAAAATTCAAAATAAAAAAAAGAGGAATTAAATAAAAGTAGGTTAAGAAGGCCTGGCTGATTTGAGGCTTAAAAGGAAGTTGTTGAAGGAAGGAAAAAGTGGCTCTGGTCGTTGCCTCGTCTTCTGTATCCAAAGGGTTGAACCGAAGCTCTTCCTTGTACTTCCATCAACTTTTAATCACCCTCCTTACCTTCTACCTTAACCACTGATCTTGTTCTTACAAACGTTTCAACGCGGAAGAGAAATCGTTTCAATTGCCCTCTAGCGTAGATGTCAATGAACAAAATATGTTCCCGTTTTTAAAAATTATCTTTTTAAGCGTTTTTCAGAATTTTACAGGATCAAAAAAGTTGCAATCAATAATCGATAAAAAAGTAAAGTAATCATTTTTTAAAAGGTTTGCTTTGAGATTTTAATAACGGTCCCATGATTCTTGGACGTTTAACTTTGACCTTTCAGATGAATCCAAGGCAACTTCTATATAACCCATTTCAATATTTTCTAATAGATTTCTTACCTTAAAAAGCATAAATAAGCTCGTAAGAATATATTACACATTAACTTAGAATTCCTGAAATATATGATACATACTTCCGTATGTGATACGTGAAATGGAGCGAAATTTCTCTGGGATGATAAATATCTTTACTCTTCGTATTCTTCATACTTTTCGAGACAATGGCCAAAAACTAAAATTTAGTCATAGTCGTTATATTCTATATCATGAAAATGGCAAATCTTAGAGAGGTTAAACCGGTATTAATCAATTGCATACTGCAATGTTTTTTAACCTTTCTTATCTCAAGGCACACTTGAACCTATGGTTCCGCGATACACTTAAATTATGGTGATCATACAAAGTAAACCTTTTAGAGTTTAATTATTAACACAAACAAAACGACTTGATATAATTTGTAATAAAAATATAATAACTAACTTTTATTTATTTTTTTGTTTTTTAAAATTTTTATGACACATCTGAGCTTCTGTCACGGCTCACTTGTTGAAAATCGCTGGTATAATGACCAGTGGGCTCGAACGCCAAATGGTCACTAGCTCGAACGAAAGTTTCGGATTTTCTAGCATTTCGAATGCCGAACTTGAAAAACTTGGTATTAATTAGACCTACCGAAATGATTTTGATATCTGTGTGGTAGCAGTCTCTTCAACTGCTCGATACTGCCACTTCTTGTAGGTCGTATAGTTACCGAAGCAGGTAGATTTAACTTTTGATTTGATTAATAGTCACAACTCGATTATTCGAAATTTAATATCAGCAATTATTAGTAATGTTGCTTGAGTCTAGTGATTTCAGATAAATTATTTATAATTTATGTAATTGGCCAGTTAGTGCATGAACTTATTTTATAATATAAAATTAAATATTTTGTCCAGCACTATGGGATAAAGTTAAATATTAATCAAATAAATTCGAAACCGTTTGCTTGCATATTTATAATCAATCAGGGTGCGATTCTACATCAGATGAATCAAATTTCGTTGCTGATATGCACGCATGCATTTTCATTTTGTCCCTAGTTTTTTTAGTAACTCTACTCTGCTGCAGAAAGTTTTAATTTAGCATTTATATTAGTTATTTTTCTAAAGCGTTCAAAAAGAACAAAATGCAAGGTCCAAGTTCAAAGATCATAATGTTAGAACTTTGAACTTAGACCATGTTTCTTGTCCTATTTCAGTAAGTAAATGTGGTTCATCAAAGCATAGAATACTGTGAGAATTTCACCATAATAGCTTTACATATAGGAAATTATTTTCAAAATAAGCCAATGACGTTGAAGAAGCCCCCTTGAACTTATTTTTTTTTTCCTATTTATTGACTCAAAATTTATTACTTAATTATCGCCCTAGATCTAAATTATGGTAGATCATGCTACAGGGTTAGCATTGTAATGAAAAGATCAATCTGTTAATAGATTATGGAATTTACTTAGTAGTATGAAAGATAAAAATGCAAACTTAGCGTCTGGAACTCAAGAACTTTCAACTAGCGTTGTTGCATTTATTAGCAATAGTCCAGTTGGATTTACTAGAATTATAATAAATATTAAAATAATATTGTAATAAAAACTTACAAACAACTTTTTAAGATCCAATAATGCTGAATTATTAATTATTAATGAAAACATTATAAATTATTTCAATAATATAATGTAATTGTTTTTTATAAATTCCAAAAATGATTTTTAAAAATATGAGTAGCTATTGGTAGCTACTGTTGTTGTGGTTGTTGGATGAGCCTAGCAATTACAATAGACCGGGAATTTCATCAATGGAATTTCCAAGAAGTTTCAATGAATAATCGTGGAAACCATGACAACCGACATAATACAAAAATGATCCTCACTTTCATTGGTGTGTGATTCAGTTTAGAGCCCTTCATATAACTTAATAATAACGCTGTCTTTTTAATCAGGAAGTAAACTGCTCACGTTGTCAGTTCGTTTCAATTAGCATTGCTGATGCTCTACACTTTGCAGATGGGACGTTTCCTAGGGTTGGTTGACTAGAAGGGAAAGTGCCTTAGGAAGGATTTACAAGGAACACTCTAGTTAGTCACCTTCTAAAAACGACTCAAGTTTATCATTAAAGAAATAAAGAAAAATGCCTACAAGAAAAGGAAATTTCACTATAAGCGAATTTTGTGTGTACTTCCGGGGTATTGCTTCGATTGTAATTCCACTTTTAAAAGCTGATCCAGTTTTTAACATCTGTTTATGCAATGTTTTGTTTTCTCTACGGAAGTGGTGTTAATAAGAGACTAGTTTACAGTTTTCCTTACTATTACCTTTTTTCCCCCTTCTATCATATCATTTTCTCTGATTAGTTCTTCCTTTTAAAGCCTACTTGTTAAATTGAAGAATAGTTTATTCCGTATTTTATACAATAGATAATAATTATGTTCTTTTCCCTTGACGAAATTCAATTTAGATTTTTTTTATCAACGAAAGGAAAATTGATGTTTTCTGTAACTAATAATTAACTTGGATTATATTAACTTAATTCTCCTTCACACAGTCTATGTAATACAATTTTTATGTAATTGGAAGCAACAAGGAAATATCAATGTCTTCAGTTTGTGTAAAAGAAGTGATGAAATTTATTAACGGAAAATTAATTAATAATCTTCCTCCTTCTTCCTGTTAAGTTTTATTTTTTGTCGATGATAGCTTTTAAATTTATTTACTATAAAATCTTCACATATATGCCTTTTTTACTATTCTCAAAACAAAATATAACATCAGTTTTTTAAGATGATACCTTTTAAGAACAAGCATAACAGCAGTTTTTCAAAAAAAAAAAAAAAAATGATACATTTTAAGAAGCACAAGATAATTCGAAAGAATAATAAAATTTTACAATATTTTTTTTAAATATTTCTTCTAAAAATTTAAAATTTTTCTGTTCTGTATGAATTGCTCTGAATACAGGTTCAACATTTCTAATATGCAACTTCAATATGGTGGCCAATAACAAGCTGCTTATTCAACTCACCCCATAGAAAATTAAATAATAAGCTACTTTAATATATGTATGACTAATTCAAGTAACAATCATTTAAATAACAACTAGTGAACTTTAAATGAAAGTAAAAAGGAGAGGCGCATTCCTATACAGAGAGAGATAGCGCTGCGTATATTTGGTTTTATAAAATATCATATTTATAAAACTCGTTCGAGATCTTTTGAACTGGCAACAACACTTAAATGTGTTGTTTTTAAAAGTAATTTTTTTAATCTGTTTAAAGAATTACTATCTATAGTATATCTTTGTCGACCTAAATACTCCAGACGTATTTTGCTCGTAACGGAAAACTTAAGATTAATTAGAATTTTCTATCCCTGCCTGTGATTACGACATTCAAAGCTTGGCAAATGGTATGGGGAAGAAATAATGAAATTATAAAGTCAAAAAACAACAGCAGAGAAAAAAGCTTTCATGGTTTCTTGTTATGTTTTTTTTTCCTTCCCTTGCTCCCTGCTGGGCTCACATCGACAACTATGGTATTTAAATAATGTTAATGATTTTGAAAGAACCTTGAATTTCGTTAACGGTCTTCTTGCAGTTGCGCATATTAAAATCGCATGGGGAGGCAGCTGACATCGAAGGAAAGGAGAGAAAAAATGAAGAAGAAGAAAAAAGAAAATCACTAATGTAACCTCTTTTTAAATCTTTGTGTGGTCATCTTTTTTTTATTTATTAACTAATAAGTTCTTTATGTTAATTTTGTTTTTTCCCAGTCGGACGTTTAAGTAATTATAAACCTTAATAAATTGGTTCATTTATTCATTAAAGAAAAATTGATTAAACGGTGCAGTAAACAGCGTTAACTCTTTCGTCCACCATAAAAAATTATTAATTGGCGCATTGTCCCCGAACTTCTCCGTGTGCTTCAAATTCGTCGACGCCATTGGAAATCTATTTTCTACCACAAACTTGTTTCTTTTTATCTTTTTTTTTTACCCGGAATGTTAGATTGTTTGGCTTCCATAATCTTTTGCTTTTTTTTTCATTTTATTTTATTTTATTTTATTTTTTGCTGTCTCTCCTTAATTCCCTTTTCTCCGCATCGTTATTAGTGAACGGTCCAAAGTGGGTCACCAGCCTCGATTACAAACACTCATTCAGTTTATTTAAAGAGAAAAAACCCGAAGGCAGTGAAATAACATCCATTACAAGGCCTGTTTAAACCCTTTCCTTTTCCTTTTCTACTTATAGTATCTCCCTTTTCATCACTATAAAATTCTTAACTCTCTTCCACAAAAATTGCAACAGAAAGATTAATTTTAAAATTGGAAAGTTAGAAGTAATTGCCAAATGAGTAATGTATTTGTAATTTAGATATGTTCATTGTCTTCTATTAAAATATGAAATCTCTGGAATGAGGGAAGTAAGAACTTCCAAGATCGTTTTTCACGTATTTTTACCAGTTTGTACTGTTCGGTTTCAAAAACGGCTTGTTATTCATTGGAACTATCTATAAATCATTCCGAATTAATAAATTTATTTAAATTGACTTTCTATGGAAATTTTTTAAAGTCCTTTCAGATGTAAACCGGTTTTTAAGCCAAGTATTGCAATAATAATAACATGTTGCCTTCTTGCATTCCGTTACATAGGCAGGAACGTTATTTCGAAACGGCGTATCCCATCCCACCTCCCCTTTTTTATATACAAGAAATATTCTATTAATAACAAGGGATAAAATTAGAATTTTGCTTGGACGATTTTATTCCCGTCAGAATTCCTCATGAGTATGACTTTGAAAGGGGTGGTTGTCTTAGAACCAAGCACTGCGACCTCAGGTCTATTGTACTATCCCCTAATGACGATGAAAGAACGATTATGGAAACAAACACAAACATCCATGCCCTGGGCGGGATTCGAACCCGCGACTCGCTGGTGTCGAGAGCGGAAAGACCTGTACCTTAACCCTCTCGGCCACCGAGCCGGCCAGAATTCCTCATAGTTAACTGATGGGAAAAGGGAAGGAAAAATGGTTATTGGATTCTTTTTGGTTATGAGATTATGCATGAACGCCCTAATTGAGGTTGGAGGAGGAGAAGGAAGAGCTAATTGTATTTAAAGGGGAAAATCATGGAGGGAGTAAACCAAAAAAGAAGAAAGGGGAAGTCATAAGTATGCAAGCATTATTTTGGCATATCATCGAAGTATTTTAATTATGTAAACTTCAAAATTTCACGTGAAATTGGTTCGATTTTAACATCTCTGTAAATTTGCACAATGGAGATTAGTAAATCGAAGAGTAAACCAGCGTCTCCCAAACTTTTCATATAACGGAACACCTTGGTTATTTTTTATAAATTTTTCCTTATATAATCATTAAGGCTTATACTAATTATCATAAATTTTCATGGAACACTTATTGGCTTTCCGCGGAACCTTGTTTGGGAACCAGTGGAGTAGAGAGTAGGCTGAGTTTAAGTTCAGACTTGGTGTATATACTTTTCACGGAAAGTCTCCAGTAGGACATTCTTTTAGGGATTCGGTCAAGAATTGCATTAATAAATAAAACTTACGCCAGCGATAACGGAATTAAAATGAAATGTCCTTTTTTTAAAAATTTTTTCCAATAAATGTTTATCTGAGCATTTTTAAAGGAAACTCTTATTTTTATCGATTACGGAATTGAAATAATTTTTTGTGATGAATTTATTCAAGCTTCTTCTGTATAAAGCGAAGCACTGAGGATTTTGTGCAATAGCCGACAGTTTTACTCTATCAGTATTTCCAAGACTTTTTTTTTGGTGTCAGTATTCATTACTTTATTTCCCTTTTTGTTGTCTTTTTCTAATAAGAAAAAGAGAAAGAAGAGTTCTTCCCCTTTAATAACCCCTCTCATTGTTGTTTTTTTTTACAATTATTTTGGTTATTTGAAAAAGAAAAAAAAAGCGAAAGCCATTAGCAACAACAACAAACAAGATTTGCTAATTAGCATTTCTTGTAATGACGACATAAAACAAGGTTCTTATTTGTTTCAAGTCAGGATTTCTTGAATCTCACCGTAGAATGAGATTAACCCCCTCGTCAGACCTCACTGTCGGTGGTCGAGAAATTTTCTTACGTTTTCTTTGAAATCGATTTAGTTTCTATTAAAGTGGGTGAAAGGAGTTTAGCCTTGTTTGTTTGTGTCTAGACCGAATTCCTTCCAGTCAGTTTTTAGACTGGGGAGGTTTTGAACCGAGTGAAATGCCGTCTGTCTATCCATCCAGTGTCCTTGCCCTGATTCGTCTCGTCCGTATGTTTAGAGATCACGTGATCTCTGTTCTTCGCGGCCTCCGTTAACATTGCCGCCGCCACCGACCAATTCAATGACGGAGACGGCGGTCGCTGTAATAAGGGCATCCGACAAGGCTTCAAACGCCCCATCGACCCCAACAATCGTCACCTTATGGATTCCGATCGCCTTGCCTACGACCACCATATTATGTTCACTGCTTTCATTTTCGGTGGCTTTCAAGAGGCAAAAAAAGCTTAAATCGAAGGAGACTCGCTTTTTTTTTTTCTTTTTTTCCCCCGTACTCTCGATTTTTATTTTCCTTCCTTATAATGTAACTACATTTCAGCTTTAAAACTATTAGAAATTCCAAACTTTATAAGGTAAGGAAAATTCTTAACTTATTAGTTGTAATTAAACGTTTCAAGGAATCGATTTGTAGTGAAGTTTTTCTTTGAAAAAAACAAACAAACTTTTAGTAGAAACTATGTTTATTATTGTAATTATTTTAAACTCTGATTTAGTCCGGTAGAGAAAGCTTCGCGATTTGGCACGCTTCCGCATTCGAATTTATTTTCTAGAATTACACGATGGCCTTCATTACAAACAATCGTTTTCTAATACTCTCGTATAAATATATTTTTCCGTATTATTTCCGCCAAATTGTCTACGAAGAATCTGGAGAGATAAAAATATCCGTTCATGGCTCTTTGTATTAGCTTATGATAAACTTTAACCAGTTTACCTGCGTCAATGATACACCGTTTTACTCTTTTGAAAAATCATAAATATTTAAAGCAGGTGTTTTACGCTCGTAGAAAGAAGATAAGTAAATATTAAACGCTATGCTATGTCGCTATGCTATCGTCTTAAACACCTAGTAATTGCTTTAACGAAAGTGGTACTTGTGTTATGAAGATAAAAATAATAGTAGTAATAATAATTTAATTAGATATCAGTGTAATTAAAAGTTAAACCCGCGCTGCTGCTTTATTAAATTTAATTCATTTTTGAATTTGGAAAAGATCTCAATTTAACGACTAGTGAACAGAGAGTAGCCTATATTTTAGGTTATCAAGTAAGAAATATTAACCCATTCACTATCATCACTGAAACATATAATTTTAAAGGCTTTCTAAAAACTTATGCGTTTCTTAAGAAAGTATTTTGTAAGTACATAAGACCCAAGTTGATATTATTATTATTATTAATTTCTTTTGAATTCAATCTGCTATTTTGGTTGTTCAGTGTTAGAATTATTGTTTTGCACTTTTTAATATCAAGCGATTTAAAAAATGTAACATTTAATGCTACTATCGAATGTGATGTATATTACAATCGGACTGTTTAACAACTATGTATGTTTGATTATAAATAGATAAAGTCGCTCAAAAATAATCAAAGCCAACATTTAGCTAGTACTATGGCCAATAATTTAGCTAATTTGCAATCGTTTTCGAAACTTTTCTGGAGTATACTTGCTTCAACTCAATCTAAGCGAATTTTTATTGGCATTGTTCCTTCGCCTATGAAACTTTCCATACAGAACCGTTTTTAACGATAAGATTACGATCGATATTGTTTCTTATTGAAGACCTTGAATGGGGTAGGGGGAAGGACATAGAAATTTATTATATGTATATTCTACGCACATTAATTATCTTCTAAACATTTTGTTCCATACTTATATTTAAGAATTTTCTAAGCTGATAATTTTCGAGGCAGGTTTCAATTATTCCTCAAATTGGGGATGTTCCAGAGAGCTGAATCCCTAGCGGAGACGTGAAGAAGGAAAATGAAATCGAAACCGGAAGTCAATTAAATAACCCTTCCTGTGTTTATTAGAATAAACCGTGAAACAAGGTTAATAGAACCATCAAGGTTAATAACACAAAGATGGATTGCGAAGCGTCTCTGTTATATAATTAGAGAGGATTGTTCTTCCCACTTTTCAATGGACTATGCGCCGAAAATGAATTAAGTGAATGTTTTTTCCCACTTGCAATGTTAATAATGAAATTTTTTAGAAATTTTTTTTAAAGGCAAGTAAAAACGTGGTCATATTAATCCCTATTCATTATCAAATTTCATCATTATTATTAAAGGTTTTTATTTAAGACCTCCATAAAAGAGATGATAAATGACTTTGTTCTGAACTCTATAATTTAGTCAGTTAACTATTATTTTTGGATTATTTATATCGTTTGCCCCTGAATCTGGTTAGAACTGCATTGAACTGAGGGGACCACCACCATCGAAGCTCAAGATGTTGACATCGCTTTGGCTTCTACAAGAAAAAGAAGAAACATCACTTCTCCCCCCTTCCCTCTCGTTTCATTTGTGCATCGTATTTTCCCATGGGCAAAGATGGTTATGATATTTATTAGTCGACATACACCAAAAAAATCGGGGTAGAAGAAGGGGGTCGCATTACCCTTTGAAACCGACATCGACGGAAGTCATTTCCCTATATAGTTGTGAACGGAAGGGAGGAGTTCGCGACCGGCATTGTTGTTGAAGTGTGTCATCGCGGCTGGATTTTCGCGAAGGACTTTGGGATACGAGTGGTGGGCGTCGAAAGGATTGGATGGAACACGGGAGGGAGAATAAGAAGGGAGCCCAAGATGTTAAAAGTCAAAAATAAAACTGCTCCACTAATTTTAGCCACTTGAAAGAAAGAAGAAATCTCTGGTAGCTTCTTAAACGCCCAGAAGAATTGGAAAGTATGAAACAGTCGTTCTAAATGGTGTATAAATATGCTGAGAGTCACATTCAAAGGGTTTCGCTTTGTGCTATTAAAAAAGGAAAAGGAAGAAAGGAAATTCGAAGCGATGCTAATTATAATTGTCTGTGTGATATTGCAGTGGCAAAGTAAATGCCAATGTGCCTGTGCTCTTTGGTAACGGATGAGCGCTATCTCTGGAGGACTTTTAATCGTGGTTAAAACTGAGAATGTATTTTAAGAAGAATAGTCGTAAATAGATAATGAAATTAACATTAAAGCACTTTTAGAAGTTTTTCTTTCTAAAAATCCAAATTATTGGTAAATTTTATTTTAGGTTTCGTAGAAAGGAATTATGTTAATAAATTATATCACTACTAATACCGAATCGTAATCGCGTAATTATATTAACTCTTAAGCATTCCATATGTTATCCAGGAAGAAATTTTTCCATTCAATAATACACCTTGTGTTATTTTTTCTTCTAAATTTAGCAATGAAACTTTTTTCCTAACTGTTGCGAGTTCGTTGCCAATAATGGCTTCGATAAATTTACAGAAGAATCGTAACATTGTCTTCTCTTAAAGGAGATAGCATATTCTCTTTTTCCGTTTATCTTGGCAGTGTAAGAAAAGCGATTGTTGAACTCCTTGAGAAAATAGTGATTTTAGTTAAGCAGAATAGTCACTGATATTGATAATAATGAAGTTTACAGACGAATTAAAAATTAAGTATACAGAGAATAATGGTATCTTAATACTAACACAATGTCTATTTAGACTGAATTTTAAGTGAAAGAAACACTATTATCTCAGCATAAAAGATTTAAGAAAATGGGAACCTGAGAAGTTCAAGTATAAATGGTAAATTGATTCCGCTCATTTTAGTCCTCAGATTGGCATCACTGCTTCAAGTAAAAAATCGAAATACGGAATGGTTACATCCTTGAGAATTACGCCTTGTAAACTTTTTGCATTTACTTCAAGAGGATCTATACAACTCCTGGCAAGAAATATCGGATATTTATTTCTAGTTCAGCTAAATTCATACAAAAGCTTAAATTTCCTCCAAAATAATGGACGCATCCAAAAGTGATGAGGCATATATTAAAGAAAACACTTTAATCTATAAATACGATTTACTGTTAAAAATTGAAAAAAAAAAGATTCTTTGAAATATGCAAATAAATACGGACGTGTTGGAAAAAAGAATGGGATAGTCTGATTGGTTGGAAAAAAATACGCGATATATTCAGTGAGTAACATCCAATCATACATTTTGTTTGGGAATATGCAAATGTTATTCAAATTATTTATTCTTTTATAACTGCTCACGATTATCGAGGTTAGTAGACGACAGAAAACTCTGCTAATTAGAGTATCATGGCTCCAGCTAAAGAACTGTCTACTGATGTGAAAACTCGAATTGTCCGCCTGCTAAAAGAAGGAAAAAATCAATTAGAAGTCGCAACTTTGTTGAGATGTTCCCAGAGCACGGTGTCACGTCTGTAGCACAAGTTTAACTCTCGTGGCAATGTGCAGAATTTGAAAAGATGTGGGCGACCGAGGAAGACAAGTGCATCCGACGATAGAAAACTGATCCGGATCTGTAAACGGATGCGAAAATCAACATCCCGATTGATGAACCGAGAGTGGGAACAATGCGGCGTCAAGGTCTGTGATCGGACTCTACGAAACCGTTTGAACGAGGCTGGGTTTTCATTCAAGAAAGCAAAGAAGAAACCGTTGCTTTCAAACGAGCATCGACGTAAACGCTTGCAATGGGCCAAAGACCATGAAAAGTGGACAGTGGACGATTGGTAACGAGTTGTTTTTAGTGACGAGTGTAGGATTTGCTTAGGGAACGGTGATAATAACGGCGTGTTTGTCTGGAGAACAAAAGGAGAACAATTCCATCCTGACTGCTTAAGTTCCAGTGTAAAGTTTCCACAGGGTGTAATGATTTGGGGATGCGTGACGTTTGCAGGACCTGGAAAATTGTGCATTTTAAATGGCACTGTCAACTGTGCGACCTATATAGACATTTTGGATCAGTTTCTTCTGCCAACGTTGGAAGATTCGTTTGGTGATTCGGATGAATTTGTCTTTAAGGACGATATTGCACCGTGCCCCCGTTCTCAGGCTGTTGCCAAATACTGCGAGGATCATCGAATCCGACGGATGAAATGGCCAGCTCAAAGTCCTGATGGGAATTTAATAGAAAATCTTTGGTGGGATTTAAAGAAAATGATTGATTTGTAAAAACCAACCAACAAGTCCGAGCTGAAAGAAGCAATTCGTCAATGTTGGGGAAAAATCAGTGAACACCGATGCATAAACTTATATGAATCAATGCCTCGAAGAATTAAGGCAATAATCAAGTCAAAAGGCAGGGCTACCAAATATTAAAAACAGTTTTTGATAATATTTGACATGTTTATTTGGCATTATCCCATATTTATTTCCAAGCCAAAAGGCTATCCAATACTTTTTTCCACTGTGTTCATTATATTAATGTATATTTTCAATCAGAAATGATGTTTTGTTTATACGCTTAATTACTCATTTATAGAATAAAGTGTTTTCTGTAATTTATGCTTCATCCCTTTTGGATGTGTCCATTATTTTTGAGGAAATTTAAGCTTTTGTATGAATTTAGCTGAACTAGAAATAAATATCCGATATTTCTTGCCAGGAGTTGTATTTTGCTAAGATCATTCCTCGTTGACTAACATATTGACATCACTGGGTGGTACCGTTTCATAAAAGACTGGGAAATTTTCTTCTTTCGCTAATGCCAGTGTTAATCCAATGAGCAAACAGTGTCTCAACATTGACTTTCTGGTAGCGAACATCGAAAGGGGAAGGGGTGAAAACGAAGCAAGGTTTTCACTTATGGCAGTGACATCATATAATGGCGACTAGAGTCGAGGGCATCACTTCGAGTTTTCCTTCTTCTGACTCTCTCTCCCCCTCCCCGGAAGCTTTGACTCACATTTTCATGAGAAATAATAGAATTTCCCCATAAATAAAATTACGTGTACAGGATTCTGAAATGGAAATGTTGTTGTGACTCTTTACAGTCTTAACGTTTTCTAAATCCTATCTTGTCTGCATTTTGATTTTTCTTCAACATTATTCAACGTAAATGAGTAATGTTGAGGAAAAGCCTCTTACAATGGAATCAAGGATCGAGACAAAGTGAATCCAAATAAACAACGTCATAAGAAGATTTCCATTACGCTATTAAAATGTGGGAATAGTTTGTAGCATCATCGTCTTCAGGATAAGAGGGGGAATCCATATTTCCAGATTTCCAGTACCTATAAAGTGAGGGCGAATCCATCGTAATTCGCGTGACTTTTTCAAAGTATTCACATTAACATTCTAAAGTTTAGAAATTGATTTCGAATTCTATTTTGACCCTTCATGAAATAGGTTTCCCATATCTGGTCTAGCTTATAATAACTTAAAAATCCTGTTTAAAGCTACTCTCAAATTTAATAATAAATTTAAAAGTGAAACAAATTAATTGCTGCAGTTGAGTTTTTATTTTTTTTAAAATTTTTTATTACTCTCTTCGAATAACTAGAATTTTAAGGCTTCTACAAAAAAAAGAAAAAAAATGAAATCATTTAAATAAAATTTAAGTAAATATTGCAGATAAAAATTACAGTTAAAATGAAATTCCTTTTTTAAATTAGTAAAAGGGGGAAAATTATTCAGATTTTATTGAAGGCATTTTTTATGAATTTTGCCTTGCATATTGAGTAGTAATCGTAATTTGGTGATGTTGGAAGTTGGATGAAGCTATTTTTACATTTTGAATGTCACTGCACTCTTTGTGTGTTATCTGTTTTCATAGATCGCGCACTGTTAACTTTCTATGATCATAATAATACGAGCTCTGTAACTTTCAGGTTTTGAAATCATTTCTTGATGAAGGAAATATTGTGTGTAAAATATTTAGTTATAAGATAGTAGTAAATCTAAGCAAGAGGAGACAGTTTATTACACTTGATTATTTATCCATTTGGTGATGAATATTCCCTAGGGCCTTTATTAAAAAAATTCAGTCAAGTTCCTAGTTTATTGCGTAACAACTTTTCAAGACCGTTTATCCAAATATGGCTTAGTTACTAAGTCAACGAAGTAAACAAGAAAGGAAAAAAAATTGTTGTGGACTTACCAAAAATATGTGCTTGCTCAAAACTTATTTACTTGTCAATCACAAATAAATTTTGGTAACTTTTATTGAATGTTTGAGTGAAATTAACTCGATTCAAATATGATCTAACTTTACTAAATTCAAGTTTATCAAGAGATGATATAGTATAAGAGAATACAGCCAAATTCTCAAACTGAAATATAATTTAAATACAAAATATAATATAATTTAAATACAATTCTCAATTCTGCATTGCCATTAAATTGAGAATTTGATTATACTTATTACAATGTATTTATCTATCTCAAAGTTATAGTATTGTTTTATCGTACTCGTAAACGAGCGATGCCTTTGAAACAAAAAAATTAACCCCCTCCCCCCTCCCAGGAGGGTATAGGAAAGTAGCGGAAGCACCGAGTTCATCTATTTTTTTACATCTTTTATTCAAAATTTTTAATTGATTTTCTCGAACGTAATGTTTAGAAAATGAAAAAGAGATCTATCTTAGTAATTTCTCGTTATTTCCAATCGAATGATATATTATATGCCATATGTTGCCATTTGAAAACATAATAGTTCTAAACATCACGTGACTGCTACCCTCTCAACTCCGACCCTACTGGAACAATTGAGCCCTAATTTCGTAGTAATGTAGATCTGGTCTAGAGCAAGTTGCATACTGAAATTTACTGCTTTACAATTCTAAAAACCATATAGACCAGAAGGTCCCCTATAACTCCTACCTCCGTTTAGTGAAGTAGGATATGCCTATGGTAAGTTATTAACTTAGCTTAAAGCTACATTCCGAATTTCAATCTTCTACGTCAAAAAAATGTTAAAAATATATGAATGAGACAGCCAGACGGAGAGATGGACAGACGGACATTGTAAAATCAATAAGTAACTTCATTCTTCCGCTACTTAATAATAAAAATTGAAATGACCGTTTGTTTGTTTTTTCTGGTTTTTCTTTAATATTAAGAGATTTCAATAAATTACATATGATAAAATGGCTTCGTCACCGAATTTATTAAATAAGGACTGTATTTCCTGAATGTCATTTTTCATTGCTGGTCGATCGACGTTCACTTTAACCTTCGTCGGCGTTAGTTTGCCTTCTTTGCCACCGTCGGTTGTTGATGTGACAGTGACCTCTGGTTTTCGGGGTTTTCGAACGCTCCTTTGGAAACCCTTTGATGCCAAGGGAGTTTTCTTGGACGGACAGGACGACGAGCCTAACTGGCTTGATTTTTTTTTTACCGTAACTTTTCGCCTTATTTAAAACCAAAAGTCACTTGATTCTTTCTCTCCTCTTGGAGAAGGACGAGTTTGGAGCGAAGCCAATTGGGTCACTCGCTTTGCTTCGGCGTCCTCATCATGGTCGTTTGGGTCACAGACTGACGTCATTGAAAACCAGCACGTGGGAGGTGCAAGGGTGGTAAGAGGAGGGAGAGAGTTAAGGGAACCTTCCATTGTCGTCTTATTTTCCTTGTATCGCTTCAATTTATTTTTAGTTGTGTTAAGGTTATTGTAGCGCTAGGGTTTTTTCCTCTTTTTGTTAGTAATCTTTTTTTTTATTTTTATTTATTTATTTTTTTTCTATGTTAGCGAAAGTTTCATGTTGAACTTTGCTTTCCATGGAATTTCTGAACAAGATAAGAAAAGGGGACGGAAATAAAAGGGAAAAAAGTTATATTAGTATTAACATAATAGGTCTCCATAGCTTTTCTAAAATTATTATTCTTCGGAATAACAGCGTTCGGACTCAATAAGGGGAATTTGCGAAATAACGAAAAACCCAAGGATCGACGTCGATTAATTTTCACATGAAGTTTGATTCGAAATGATTTCTAAGAAATCTGAAAGAAAATTGTTTCAGGAAACCGTCAATACATTTGTAGTTAATAAATGCGAAATAATGATAAATAATAGACATGGCGAACAAAATAATAAGAAAATCATGTTAAAAAAAAAAAAATTCAAATACCTTCCAGGAATGTATAAAAAAAAGTGAAATTGCTGAATTTCCTCGAAATCATGTTAGCTATGAATAAATTTCTTCATGTACATATATTTTTAACACAATGGAAACAGATATACCACTCACCAAATATATACGTCTTTATTGCAGCAAATATTGGAATTAAATTCTTTTATCTTCAAGCATTGCAGCATTGTTCTTATTACTTCATTTTATAATCAAATATATTCAATTGTATAGAAAGTTAAATTAACATTTATTGTAATATGTACAGAGATTAAAAATTTAGAGCAAAGGAATTATGAGCATAATGAATTCAGTTGTGGTACTTTTTTTGAACTTACTGTCGTAAATTAACGTAAGTCGAAATTTCCGTTTAAAATCTTTTAAACTTGGAAAATGCTTTCTATTTATTTTCACTCTATCCGTTTTTAATCATATAATTATGCTAATCCATTAGTATAAATATTTTTAACATAGTTTATAACTTATAACTTTGATTTCTCTTCTACCATAGCTGAAGTTATTTCCTAAGAAATACCTTTGTTAAAAGTCAGAACCGAGTGAAAGCTTCTATAGGCCTTGTAGAAGCATTTGACATTTATTTCTTTGGATTCGAAGAAAATGCGGACATTAATTTCGAATAGTTGTAGCTGATGCCTTACTTCCTGTTTTTCTTGAATTGAGTCAGACGGTTTTATTTAAAAAAAAAATAAAAATAAAAAAGGCAGAAATAGTAATAGGAAAAAAAACAGAAAGGAAAAAAAAGATATAAATATAGTGGAAGAAGGGGGGAAAAAGAGAGCACCATTTTTACCCTTTATTATATTTGGAACAGTCAAAAGAGGAAGAAAGTGCAATTGAATTGTGTCATCATTTGATCACGTGATAATCACGAAAGGGGACTTTCCATTGGAGTAGAATCTGTTTCCAGCCGAACAAATGCTCCGTGAGAGTTCAACGTCTATAAATGTTCCTAATGAAAATAGAAGCTTTCTTAATGTGGGTTGAAAATTGAACGAATGATTTTTGTTCTAATCTTAAGTGGAATCTTCAACCACCGCTCACAAGTTCAATAACATTTTTCCCACAGAGAAAGTGGAATAGTCGCTCCTCCGCCTTCGTAAATCATTTGTGAAGCACAATTAAAAAAATTCTCACCTCCGCCCATTTCTTATTATCTTCCTTAATAAGAGGAGTGGTTTGAATGCGCAATTAAAATAATTACTGCATGTGAACAGAATTCAGTAAAAGATTTAAGAGATTTTCTAAAGAGTGCATTTGTTGGGAACAGATTTAGCGATTTTAAAGAAGTTTAATTGATTAATAACAATGATTATCTTTTCTGAAGAGTTTATTATAAACAATTGCAATTCTTAAGTTACTGTCTTCAACCATTTTTCCCGTTGATTATCTTTAAAAATAATGAGAACATATTACTACATAGAAATGCTGAAATCACTTTCTTCTAATGGATGGTTAAAAAATGTGAACTCTCAATTAAAGCTGCCCCTAAGCACCTTTGTAATTTTATTAACGAGGACTAGTTGAACGCTCTCTTTCGCCTTTCTTGGTTCAAGAGCTTGACAGTTGCCATTGGAACTCTTCGGTAGTGACATCGCTTGGAGCAAATCATCTCTTAAAGCGAAACTGGTTAAACGGCTACCGACCGGGGGATTGGCGACGATTTGCTAACAGCAGGTGTCACAAGGATAAGAGATGGTTATAATGGAGGCATGAAATCAATCAAAAGTGTCCAACAAAATTTAGACGTATCTGAAATAAGAAAACCAGTCTATTAGACCTAATTTTTTTTTTATTTCGCTCTCCAAAGGAAATTCTTTTGAAAATATTGTACATCTGATGGACTATAGATTAAAACTAAAGTTGTAAAACTTCTACTAACTTTAATAGGGTATTGCTTGTTGGTGAGCTTCTAGCAAAAACAATTTTTCTCTAAATATGCACTTCATAATTTGTGTTAATATTATTCTGGCTAAATTTTAAAAACAAGTTGCATTTAAAATTAAAAGACACGGGGCTTAAGTGAAATCAAGAATGACTTTCAGATAGACTTAAAGGTTATTTCGATACGAACGATATACGCCAAAAACTGTGAACACCATTATCAGTGATTGTTTACTGTTAAAAGGTTATGATTTGATGTATATCTAATATCTGTAGATAGGAAAGGCTAACAAATATAATTTCAAATATACGAATATAACAAAACAAAAAAATATTTCGACCAAAGTCAAAGAAATTGGATTTTTAAGAAGGGCGAGAATATGAGGAAGAAGTTGGTGAGGTTAAAAATGAACAGTTTTGGAGTCCTCGATTATATTTTGTGAATTTCCTCAATTGTTTCTTAATGGGTGGAGTTGAGCTCCTGTTTAATTTCCTTTCTAAATGCAATTAAAACTTGCATTGCACCTCACAAATTTCATTTTGGTATCAAAAAACGTTAACAAATTTACATGGAGAGAAAACTGATATCACAAACGTTGAATAACAAACGTAAACAATACTGTAAGTTTGATATAGAAATTTAATATGTAACTTCCCCTCATTTCATTGACCGTTTCAGGATGAAGACATCCGGTATTTCTATTTTGTCTTTGTGGGTTAGAGCTTGTCATTTTATAGTTATTTCATTTCATTGGTTAAAAAAGTTGGTAGCATTCGATTAAAATTCACCGGTTAACATGGAAAGATATTTGTTCTGATTTATTAAAACAAAAATGCACTGATTCTGCTTTCTGATCTTGCCATTATTACGGTAGACACTAAGCAATTTTCTTTCATGCAATTCGTTCAATATTCTGATCTTGATATATTGCTGATTACATATTTTGTATTTTTTTTTATCAAACTAAACCCAGAAAAGTTTGAAGGAAAGTATGAAGGCAATATTATCAAATAAACGCACAGATTTTGTGCAAACAATTTATCGTTCTGGTTGTCTCAAGGTATCAAATGTCTCAATGACATCATAATTAAAGATGAATAAACATTACCACTGTAATTGTGTTTAAACATACTCTCTAATTATATTCTAATTACTCAGAGAACTATAGTTGAAACGATTAAATAAAGATATACAGGGTGTTCATAAGCAAACTACAGAAATTAATAATGTTTAATTAACATGGATATTCAAACAGTTTTGCTCAAAATGGAAACAGAAATTTTTCAGTATTTCGATACTTTATTAGCAAAGTGACCGAAAGCAATTTAATGACCGAAAGCAATTTAATGTTTACCTATGATCTCATTAGAAATTAATGATCTGTCACCGATCTTTCTCTTTTCCACAGTTTCCATTTTCATGCATTTACTCAACCACAATTTTAATTAACTTCACCATCGGTTGGATTATTTCCTTATATTGAAAAATCGAGAATTCTAATAGTTAAATTTACATTTACTGATTTTTTTTTTCTTAGAAAATTAGTTTATTTGTTTGTTTCGACAAATAATATAACTCCTTGCCAAACAATTAGAATAACGGCATTTTACGTTCTGAAGTTAAGTTTGAGTGGAGAGTAATTACGAACTATTTATTGTAACTCAATGTTTAGACTTTTTTCCCTGGATGATGCACTTATTCCTCTAGTCGACCTCTAAAGGAAAATTAATTTTTAAATTAAAATTTACATTAAAGAAATTGAAGATGACAAAATAATAGAATAATCCCGAGATACAGACAAAAATTAGAATAATGACAAAAAGAGATACACAATTCCGTAAATCGAAAACTATTCATCAAATTAATACTGATTAGCGTCGCTTTTGGCTTTAATTACAAGACTTAGCTTATTTAGCATGCTGTTGACCAACTTAGCAGATTCTTCACAACTTAATATTTTTGATTGCCGAAATCAACTCCTGCTTAGTTTGTGAGGATCTTTGCTCAAGTCTAGCCTTCATCAACTTCCATAAAATTTCAATCGGATTAATGTCTGGTGAATAACTTGGCCATGGTAACACATATATTTCGCCGTTGAACCCATTCTTTCGTGGATTTTGCAGTATCACTGGATGCATCATCCTGCTGGATAAGAAAGGTATCACAGTACAGATCTTCAGATGATGTGATCATGAAATTTTTCAAGTATTTCTTGATGGACTGTAGCATTTACTACACCATTTAGAACGCGTGTTTCCTACTCTGTAAGATTTCATTACATAAGAAGCAGCAAATTTCACTGATCTCTTGAGGCAGTTCCCGTTTTAAGCCTTTTGTGTCTCTCTCCACACTCGTGATCTTTGGGCACCAAAAGACAAGGAGAGCATGGATTCGTCACTCAACAGGACGTTACTCCATTCATCTTGTCTCCAAGTAACTCTTTCTTTGCACCCCTATACTGAGGTACGTCTTTGCTTCAAAGTCATCAGCGGTGTAGTTGTCATTAGGGGTTTAGTCGTCTGCTTGTAGTTCTGCTTGACACTATAGCTCCACACTTTTTCCTCCCAAAATGTATATATTTAACACTTTTGAAACTTTGTTTTTTCAAAGTGTTCTTCAGTTACCCGTTCCTGCCTCTCTCTCTTTTTGCGTTTTCATCAACATCTCTTCCGATTTTTGTTAAAGTTGGATCCTTCTTTGCTGCCTTAATACCTTTACTACCGTAGGCTGCGAGTACTTCATGATTTTCGCAACTTTAGCCTGAGTTTTACAGTTCCATAAAGATCACGTATTCTTCGCTTTTTGACATGAATGTACGTCCGATTACCTTCCTACCAGTGTTGCTCGATCTGAGCTACGAAAAGTTGTAATGGCTTATATATTGAACATAAATAGCTGATATATTGAACAAGTAAATCACTTGCAACATTTCTGCTCACCTAATTGGACAGTTTTTGGAAATTATTCTAATTTTTTGTCACCTTCAAATTGTTTTAATTTTAAGTTTTAATGTTAAGTTTTAATTTTTGAATAAATTAATGTTCCTTTGTGGTGACGTATAGGTGGTAAGAAATAAATAAGTTCCCCAATAACCCACTTTAATATTAAATAACTCATAACAATAGTACAAACTTTGACCAAAAGATCATTACTCCTGTTACAAAGAGAATGTTAGACTGTTCAAAGGACAGAAGGAAAAACAAACAGTTAAATGAAAGACTTTTTTTATGTAAATAACTTATAAAGACGGTAGCTTTTATTTTATAAAACAAAATAAATAAAAATTGGAGACAGAAATAAGACGTAAACGGGCATAGAATAAAAGTCAATATACGAGGGGAGTTCAATAAAAATGCAACACATTTTTTCTGAAACAGGGGGTTGTTTTATTCAGCATTCAAATACACCATGTTATTCCCCAATCTTTTAGCTACACAACACTATTTTTCAACGTAATCTCCTTTCAATGCTACGGCTTTACGCCACCTTGAAGTGAGGGCCTGTACAACTGCATGGTACCATTCCACTGGTTGATATCGGAGCCAACGTCGTGCTGCATCAATAACTGCTTCATCATCCGCGTAGTGCGTCCCACGGATTGCGTTCTTCATTGGGCCAAACAGATGAAAATCCGTCGATCTGCTCGAATGAGAGTGTTCGCATGTTCCGACATTGCAGGAGTCAGAGCTGTGCACGGCCGGCCAGCTCGCGGGAGATCAAACAGTTTTGCTTGACCTTGCGGCGATGATGGCACACGCTTTGCCCAACGACTCACCGTGCTTTTGTCCACTGCCAGATCACCGTAGACATTCTGCAAGCGCCTATGAATATCTGAGATGCCCTGGTTTTCCGCCAAAAGAAACTCAATCACTGCCCGTTGTTTGGAACGCACCTTCATTGTAGACGCCACTTTAATAGCTCACTATAGCGCTGTCACATATCGGACGTCAATGAAACTGTACGAGACGAAGCGGAAATGTTTGAAAATGTTCCACAAGAAATGTCCAGTTTTTTCAACCAAAATTGGCCGAGAAAAAAAATGTGTTGCATTACTTATTGAACTCCCCTCATACTTTATAATCAAAAATTACTCGTCAGTACTTAGGCTAATTGCCTCTACTGTAGGCCTAGGAAAGTCAAGGCAACTAATCTCGCTACAAAACTTATCACAATTTACGTAAACGATAACCTGTTCGATTACCCCATAATTTAATACCAGCACTTAATTATGAACTACAAACAATAAACCAATAGGGGAAAACTAACCTATTTCATCCCCTTGTAAAGCATATACCAAGATTGCATAAGACAAATTTAGTTTATAGAAGTATAAAACAAAAATCAACCTATCAAGACTTAATGCTTATAGTTTAATGAAGATTAAGGCCTATTCACCTGAAAACGTATGATGCTCCAGAAATAAGTATAATCTAAAGAATGCATAATCATCTTTATTAAGCAAGTAAAGTAAATGGATAAGCTTTTGAGGAACTATTTCCATTCAAATTCGAAGAGGTCAACGCATTGTCACCAAAGTTGTAACAAAAAAGATACATAAGTACCTTTCCTAACAAAATCGTTTAATCCATAAGCATTTATGATATCCAAAAGAAGAAGTTTCTAAAGGTCATGGCATAGTCATCAAAAAGATGTTTTGCTCTTGAAACATCTGTTAAGAGCCAGGAACAATATCTAAGGCCCTGTAAAATAGGGAATTACGTTAAGCAATTCTCGAAACAAAATAGATTAAAACAAGGAGGGAATATAAAAAATAACCCATAAAGTGAAAAGGAAGGGAGATAAATATTTTGAAAAATGTGATTAAACAATACAAAAGTGACTTCCAGTTGACAACGAGGAATAAGGCTTTATTTATTTTCCTGAATCCATTAGCTTTACCCATGAAAAGACTATTTCTAATAATTCAATATAAACTTCTTGCTCATTCAAAACTTAATATTCTTTGGGGCTTTCACAAAAGAAATCTTAATCCGTCTGCTTAAAATTTACAGTATCATAGCCTACAACAATAAAGGAAAGCCTGTTCAATAGTGCTACAAATGGTGATCCAAAATGCAACAATGTGCAGAGTTAACTTGCAGCTCCGCCTCTAGTTAAAAAAGAACGGCCGAGTTGCTTCCTTGAAATTAGAAAAATGATTTATGACATTATTAAGATTTGGGCAGGTAACATAATTATATTAAAGTAAATTAAATGAGATCAGAAGTGCGCTAGGTAGATTTGCTTTATTGAAAATTAGTTTTGAAGTTTATTTTGTAATACAGTTGAACCTCTCTATAATGAAAATCATAAAACGACTTTTTCCCTTATAACGAATTTTTACTTTGGTCCCAACCTAGATAAATATGTAAATCTTGAGTATTACTCATATTTCTGTATAAAAATTTTTCCGTATAACAATATTTTTGGGGAGTGGCCAATGATTTCGTTATAAGGAAGTTCGATTGTATCAAGTTAAGACTATTTGTCGTGGATCGGAAATTTTTTTCCGCGGTCAATAAACACTCCAATACAATATGAAAATGTGGCAAAATATCTTTTTTGGAATCCGCATAAGATAGTAAACAACTATCCACAGCAACGTTGAGAGATCACTATCAGCGCTACCAGGTGGCAAAGCGAGAAGATCATTGTTCAAATTTTCGCATCATTGCAACAATAGAGGAGCGAGCTATTAGGCAGGCTTTCCTTATCTTTGTAGGCTATGACAGTGTCCAGAAAGGCAGAAAAACATCTCAGTCCTATAAAGAAACGAGCGCTTTTACACAAATTCTATCTTATGTTAGACTGTATTTGATGATCTCCACACAAAAAGATCAATCGTAGCCAAAAAGTTAAGTTGAAAATAGAAGTTAAGGTGAAAATAAAATCTTGCAACATTCCAAGAAGGAACTTTAACTGTGACGTAGAAGTAATATTAAATTCGAGAATTTAAAGTCTAGCTAAAATTACTAATAAACAACGGAAATTCATTTAATTCTTTCCAAATTTACGTCTATTTTATTGCTCAACGCAATACAATAATTGAGTGATTGAGTTATTGAGCCTCAACAAAGCGATTATCACATGCGCGTGCCCATGTCAACAATGCCTAAAAGATAAACAGAAAGTAACAGTGTATTCATTCTTGACGAATCGATTGTTATATGACATGCCATTATCTTGGCCAATGACGTATATTAAAGATAGACTCCGAATCCTATTGTTAACAGCGGCAAAAAGTGAAGCAAATTGAGCCATGATAGTTCTGGGCAGGAGTGAGCCGTGGAGTAAGTAGCTGTCTGGCTGATTTGTTTTTGAAGATTTTGGGCTTGAGGAATAATTAATTCAAAACCAATCCTCAAAGTTAAACTGCGTACAACTGTACACACAGACAAGAAAAAGGATCAGGAATCATTTTCCACAAAAATAAATCAAAAATACGTAACTAAAATGAAAATACGTAACTGAAAGACAATCGAAATGAAATTGAAATTGAAACCATGATCGAAAAATTGTTTATAAAATATAATAAAATACTTCAAATACAAAGTAAACGAAAAGATAAACTTATCACTCCGTGATCGGCGTGTGAAAGAATTATTAATCAGTTACTCTTCTGTTTAGCCATGTCTTTTGCATTATCTTCACTCACTTTCGGCCATGACAGTTATGGGCATGGAGCTTCCCAATTTGCTTCAAGTTACAACAATAGGATTCGGAGTCTATCTTTAATATACGTCATTGGTCAGGTGACTTTTGAGTTTCAGGGCCTGTCTCTCTAGCTGGCCTTGAGATGACTACTTATGACGATTTCACAATGTATGACTTTTCCATGCGCAGGCCTGATAACGGAAACGTCATACATTGTTACATAAACATTAGTCGACAAAATTTAGGGCTTATTATTGTTAGAAACAGGATTAACAATGGTCGTTTAATGATGATATAACAATGTATGACGTTTCCGGATATCGCGTCTTCATCTCGCATTGCATTCGAAATGGAGAACGTTGCAGCTTCCAATCGTCTGTGGGCTAACTGCAACAGCTTGATTCGGCTTAATAGACAAAAATGATCTGTCACATAAGTACAGTAAACCTACAATACAGGATTTATTACTCTATACGTTACATTATGCTTATTCTGCGAGTAATGTAAAACGATATGGTGCATATAAGGATCCCTGATCGAATCGCAGTAGATACTCGCAATTCCAGATGTATGGCTAGATTATTATGACCACCTGACGATTGTAGGCAAATTAGCTATGAGTTCGCCCTGAAGTTGCTAGAGGGCCAGACCATTATAAACAGGGAAGCAGGTTGTTTACCACGACAGTAGAAGTGATTTGTTTTTTGAAAATATAGATAAACGAGCGAATTAACAGCGTTTGAAAATGGAATGATTGTTGGCACTCGAAGTTTTGGAACGAGTATCAGCAAAACAGATGCATTCGTTAAATATTTAAGAGCAGCTGTGTTAAAGTTTTTAAAGACTGCACTGTCAGCCGGAAAACGTGTGAGTTGTGGCCGCTAGTGACTAGTCAGTGTTCGGGCAGAACGGAGAGTGGCAAGACTGGTACAAGACAACAGAAGGGCAACAGTGCATCAAATTACTGCAGATCTTAATCAGGGATCCTCTCAAATGATCTCTGAACCCACTGTTCGCCGTACACTTCATCGAATGGGATATGGAAACCGAAGGCATGTTCGAACACCCTTGCTGTCTGCAGTTAACAAGATAAAACGTCTTCAATTCGCACAGGAACACAAGGATTGGACAGTCGAGCGTTGGAAAAAAAGTCATATGGTCCGAAGAATCACGTTTCCAGTTGCATCATCTGGATGGCAGAGTGAGAATTTGGCGGAAACGGCATGAAAGCATGGACCCCACATTCATGAGTACAACTCTTCAAACTGGAGGGGGCAGTGTTATTATTTGGGGCATGTTTTCCTGGCATGATTTGGGCCCTTTAATTAGTGTGGAACAACGTCTGAATAGCACAACATATCTCAGTATCGTTGCTGATCAAGTTCTTCCTGTCATGTCGATGGCGTATGCCAATGGAGATGGCTTCTTCCAACAAGATAATGCGCCATACCACGGTGCTCGTATTGTACAGGAGTGGTTTCAAGAACATGAGGGAGACTTTACCTTATTTAGGTGATCCCCACAATCACCAGATTTCGCATCAGAATTTATGGGACGAAGTTGAAAGAGCCATCAGGCAGCTGATTCCACAACTATTAAATCTCACACAACTGTACAGTACTATTCATCATGCATGGTTTCAGATTCCTCGCATCACCTTTCAACATCTCGTGGAGTCAATGCCAAGAAGAATCGCCGCAGTAAAGGTGGCCAACAAAGTACTGATGGACTGGTCATAATAATCTGGCCAGTCAGTATAGGAAATAGAGAGTTTGATTGATGAAATCATAACTGAAAGTTATCTTTGAATAACTGAAACAAGAAAATTAATAGTTTAGGAACTTCAGCTAATCAATTTTATTTTCATTTATTTGGCAATGCGAAATTTATATTTACCCTTTAAAGATGTTTGATTTAAAGCGATTATCTACAACTGTAATCGCTTCAATATCTAACTGAACTGTATTCTCTCCCTTGCTTTTAATGAGATCATTATCAGCATAACGATTGTCCTATTGCTTGTTACGAAATCAATCAAACATTGTTATCAGTAGCGTAGCAATGGAATTTACAGTGTTGGATAACTGATAATAGTTTCCGTTCCAATTTTCTTATAGAATATTTGATTTATATTTCTAGATGACAAATGTAAACGAGAAAATACTCCGGAAAAAAGTTTCTTTCGCAGACGGCCCCTGATATAATGCAAATTCCATGGAGTCATGCCTGGGTTCCTTAGCCGACTTTATCCTTCCGTTTCGCTATCGATAGCCAAGTTTTTTTAGCACAAGCAGCGACGACAATGGACCTGAATTTTTCACGTTCATTGCTCAATTTGTAACCCACTTTTTCGAGGGACAGAAATGGGTTTGCTCGAGCGCCTTGCTCTTGTTGCGCGCCTGCGCCTTTGACAATAGGCGCTTGTCTTCTTAACCTTTGACATCGGAACTCCTTTCGATAACCTTAATTTTAAATTGAATTTATCTCTTCCCCCTTCTAAATCTCAGCGTTCCTACTTTTAGTAGCTGTTCATGTTTCTAGTTCTCAGTTGAAAGTAAGTTGTACTTTGGTTTTCCTAATGGGGTCAGAATTTTATCTGACGCGAAACGAAAGGAAGAGTTAGATGAAAAACAAATATTTAAAAAAGTAAGCCTGATAAAGAAGATATAAAAGCGAAAATACTAATTACAGATACTTGCTTAACCTTATATAAAACAATATATAATAATATTTTTACTAAACTGTGGAAAACTGAATCGATTTCTCGCTTATGAGGATTTCTTGAAGAAATTTATTCCAAATTAGAAGCTTTTGTTCTCTTTGAATTGTTGTATATCATATCACATCTTAAATACTTATTATAAAAACTTGCACATTCATGAAACAGTTTTTTTTCTAAACAAAATATAATTTTAACTTGAAAGAATATAACATTTTTTAGTGTTTCCCTTTTTAATAATATCTGATAATATTTTCTCAAATCTCACCAGCTCTTAGTATCGTATAAGTCAAAAACAATTTGTTGACTATTGAAGGTTTACAATTTTGTATTTGGTGCTTAGCTTGGGTTGGAACGGATATACAGTACTGCCTTAAACATCATTCGGTTCTTTATTTGAACACTGAGCTGTTTGTTTAGTATTTTATAGAGCTATAGTTGAAAATATCTGGTATCCATTTGTCTGTAGATTGGTTGCATGCTCTTTTGCGCTCAAGAAAAAGAATGCAAAAGAGCATGCAATTCCTGACAAACTGTAATCTTACTTTAATCTAGAAAGCAACATTTGGTATTAATAAAATAGTGATTTCAGCGAATAATTATATATTCATTCTTTCCACATGATAAATTTGTAATTTTTACTCAAAAATATGCATTTAAAGTTTCTTGGGCGTTTCTTTTGTTAGTATTGGTGCAATTACGGTAAAGATCCCGTTACCTAAACGAAGTATATTCTAAACCAATAACCTAGAAAACAATTTTGCACACAATTTTGCAAAGGAAAACAAAGTCGCATATAAGCACAAAATTATTAGGTTGCATCATATATTTCGATAGCTAAGCCTCCTTCATCAGCGAAATCTAATCTAACCTAATCTTCATTCGCTTCATTACATTATTCAAAAAAATCTATTGTGTAATAAAATTAAATCGTATACACGCGTTCTATATTTACATTGCGTATCAAACCATATTATAACTACATGTTAGAAAATAAAAAATTATTAAGAAAAACGAAGAAAAATGTTTGTCAAATAGGTAAATCCATGATGAAACTCCAGGATATGGAATCATTTAGGGTTTATTTTGTTTGGATTTTTTTTTACATAATACGCGTCTTTATTATTTTTATTTAAATGGTTCTTTAAATTAAATATAGATTCATGAAACCGTTGTTTCCTTTTAGAACTTAATATTTGGCAATTTTATGCAAATACTCTTAAAATAAATAAATAAATAAATATAAACTTGAATTTAAGTTTTTCCAAAGTCGTTTGGGTTACTTTAGCTAAAAATCATGAATAAAGAAATTAAAAAATATATCGAAACATTCCATTAATGTTTTGAGAGAAACTGATTCATATTTCTTTGAATATATGATGAATTAAAAACTTAGGCTTTTAAATTTTTCGACATTTTTCTTAAAACTGTAAAATCTCTGAAGTTCAACAGGGTGTGATGGCTGTAAGTGATTGAAAGGCAGAAAGTGTATACCCTCAAAACTTACATTAGAAAAGGACTGATACCCAAAAAATTGTGTGGTTACTTTGGCTTTCGGAAAGAACCGCTAAGTCCATAAAACGATTCGCGGTTTATTAGTTATTGTTAAAAACTTATTAGTTGTTGTTAAGAAATTATTGTTGGCTGACCCACCCACGCAGTGAGAGTCCTTTTTTTTTCCTCCTGCTTCTTTGTTCTGTCCCATTTCCTGTTGGAGGGCAATGATGTCATCCGAAGCCAATGTCCGGTCCCTCTTATAATCCCCCTTCGCCTATTATGTCGTCGTCGTGGGTTGATGGTGGTGGAGGGCGACTACTGGCCTTGGCTTTGAAATGAGGGTCAACGCTGTCTGCTTTTTTTTTTTTTACCCCCTCTCCAGTGAAGCTGACCCGGTTTAGACTTCGCCATATGTTTCGTCATTACCCCCAAACCCCACTAAAGGGAGGTGGGGATGGGGAAATAAAGCGCCGGAGCGTAATAAATTTCGGCTCATGAAGGTCATGGGTAATGGAAGGTGTTTTGAGAGGAGGTCTCGAGGTTAGTGTCCTTAAAAACACACTTCTGACTTCTTTGAGGGTCTCTATTTATTATTTTTTTTATCTTTCTCTCTCTCTCTCCTTTTCGTATTGTTTTCTTATGGATGGTATTGACCCAGTAACCGAGACACGAATTCCAAAGATTTAAAAAAACCATTCTCCCGATGACAGAGGGAAAGAAATGGAAGCTATATGAACCAAAGAATATTCTAAAGATCGATGATTGGTTTTTTTTGTTTTTGTTTTTTTTAAAAAGCAAGGAAAACTATGAACAGAGAGAATAATTGTTCGCATTATACGAGTAAAATTCTATCTTATTGCCCTGTACTTTACATTATTGTCATTACTCATATGCTGCAAATGTAAAATATCGTGAATATTTCTCATAATTTGCCAGTTCAGTATCGTTTGTCTGAACGTAACACACATTATCAAATTGAACAGTTTTTAATTTCGATGCTTAATTTATCTTTCGTTTAATTTAAGGCTTTGCTAATGATAAGCAGCAATAACAGCCTACGTTAAAAATGTCTCCTGGTTATTAAACTAGTTTTCGTAGTGGAGAAAAAAAAAACTAACTGATCACATTTCATGTAGTCTATTTTTTTTTCTAATTATAAGCTATTATTATTTATCTTAATACTATGCACTTTAATCTGCGAGTGTAAAAATAGATTTCCTGAGTTAGTAATTTATTTTTTCGATATTAAATTAATTCGTGCCAGGAGATGAAACAATTTCGCTTTATTTTGTTTCTTTATTCTTCTCTCCCTCCCATTCCTGAATGCAAGTTATTTTTTCGAGGTAAATGACTTGTCGAGATTTCGAAGCCATTGGCCTACAAAACGGCCGAAGGAGAGAGAGAAAGAAGCTACCGGGTTCAGTGAGGTAACAGAGCGCGCCGTCCGTTGCGAGGAAGAAAGGGAAGGTAATCGCAATTATTGTCACCGACGAGGATTTTTTTCTCCCATCTTTTTAAGTTGATAAGCGGAAGATAAAAAGATAAAGTATTCTGCTTCAGCATAAAACGAACGGTATTTGGCGCGAATCTTCTTCCTTCTTTTATAGAATGAAGATAACCAATATCATTCGTAGAGGAAATGAATATTGTTACGGGATTGTGCGTTCTTTCGATAACGTAAAATTCAAAAGTTAAAATAAATGTGTTATCTATAATTAAAACTGAACGGTTCACTTTGATTTAGCATTTTAAATGCTTATGTTACTGGCAAATTGCGAAATTCGACATTCTGTATAGTGCCTAGTAAGGTAAATAAAGTCGGAATAAAATAAGCTCTTTTTTTACCTTCATAAAATAAAGACATAAAGATATAAGGTATAAAATAAAGACATTAGATATTCTATAGAATAGGTAGATGTTCTATGCAATACCTTAATTTTGCGGATAACGCCTACATTCTAATATCTGGTCAGATAACCTGTTGTAATATTATGTTTTCTCTGTATGAATTTTATCCTCATCACTATATTTTCTTTACACAAAAGTTATTGCGTTATCTCGCTAATCAATAAAACGACATACTGTAAATAGTAAAGTATATAAAATAATAAAATTCGAGAGAAGATACGCCATGACATATACGTAGAATCTGTTCATTTCTTATGTGATGTTGATGCCTAAAATAGCGTACTGAACACATATGATGCTGAGAATAAAAAAAATAATTCAAGGCGTTCTTTCTTTTTTAAGAAATAAGAATTAAAAAAAAATAAAAGAATTTACCTTGCGGGAAATTTTAAGATTTTATTTAATATCTAACTATTATGTTGTTTTTTTTGTTTGTTTTTTGTTATTTTTTTAATTTACTGAATGTCAAATTTAATTTTCTGCTTGAATACATGTTACTCCATTAAGCCTTTAATAGTAACTAAATGCATTTGCCAGTTTGGCTTTTTTCCAGCCAAATCGTAGAATGGAAAATTTTAAACAAATTAACGGTTTTCTTCGCTGTAAATGAAATTTCTTAAAAACCGACAATTTTATTTTATTATTTTATTTCGATTTCTAGAAGACAATGTCAAATGAGTTTTTTTCTCTTTCATATATGTAACTTGCAGTATAAATCGATTGATTAAATTGGAACCCACCATTCATTAATTTTTACTTCACTGATAGTGTAATTATGCACAGTTTTAAAATCTCTTGTCGAATGCTTCACATTTGAAAGCGTTAGCGGCACCTGTTGAGTGCCTCGCTAGGCAATATCTTCCAATTCGTACTGTGTAAACTGGATGTAAAATTTGAATTAACCCATTAATGCCTAAAAAAAATTTGCATTCTTTTTCTCATCACAGATTCAATTTTCAGTCATTTTGTGTTTTAAAGAACATGGTTTCTTTTCCTATATTGACTTGCAAATTTGTTGACATAATAGAAAAATGAAAATTTAAATTATATCTAAAGGCCAATTTAACATTTAGACTAGTTAGAAAGATATTAAAAGAAATAAGAAATGTTCTCATTTTTTTATCAAATAGCGTTACATTTGAAATAACATTGTACCTTCTCTTTGTGTAAGCTTCCTTTTACGTATTGTACACAGAATAGATAAGGCTGATTACTGGACTAAAATTTAACAATTAAGTAATTCTTTAACAGTGCTTGTTTAGTAAAATATTATTGCTCGTAATCCGGGAAACCGCTACGGCGAAGGCCATCATATTGTAGTTTTGGGTAATTTTGCGTTTACGCAACTTTCTTATTAGAGAACAATGCGCAATCTACAGTTATTAGATGTTTATTAAAATGTACGTTTAACAAAAAAATTTTAACATAGAATTTGAATAAATATTTATTATGCTAAAATAGAGGAAAGTGACCAAAAATGGGCCTCGCACCTAAAGCGGGCCCTCAATTTCTCCTCTGTACTATGTTGCAATGAAAGGTTGAGATAGTAGTTTATGCAACTGCTTACTGGAGACCAGCGTCCAAGCTGTTTACTCAATTTGTTGTTTTTTAGTGGCAAAATAATGTTTTTTATTAAAGTCGGAACTCTTCAGTTCCATTGTTTTGTGATAGGATTTTGAAGGTTCATGATTTAATTATTGTACCTACTTATTACTTAGTATATTAACTACGTATTAGTGCAGTTTTGAAGTACTTATCATGCATAGTTATCGAAAAATATTAATTCGAAAAAATACATGAGGTGGCACTAACCCGGCCCTCCACGCTATTCCTAAACGATCCTCTATAATTTTACGACTACTTATTTTCATCTTCTTGGAATTCAGTTTACACTACAAAGACTTTCTAAGGAGAAATATGCCTTTATTTTTTTATTATAGAAGATGCCTTTGAAGTAATTGAACACCTGGTATTTCATTAAAAAATTTTGAATTTGCTATTTATGATTGTTATTATAGGAAGTAAATGATTCTCTTTCATTGATTAAATATTTATTTTCTCCTGTTAATGCCCATTTCATTTCATGAAAATAGGGGGCCCGGTTTTGGATTTCCATGTGGTAAAAGAGTGATTAAAAATTACCATGATGAAGTAAAAAAAATTGTTTTTAATTGATTTACTTAATGGTGTTTTTAATATTGAGTCCTATGAAGTAACTTAACGAGATATGTGTTCTACATTTTTTCAATGTTTTTTACTTCGTAGTTTGGCCTGTGCATGCCATAAACAAAATAGGAGCCCACTTTTGGTCACTTTCCTCTAATATAAATAAATCCTAAATTAATAAATGATATACAAGTGCATAATTATACTTGATGTATTTTCTTATAATTTGTTCGACATACCCACAAGATGCATCTAAAGAGCAAGTCAATAAAGTTGGATTTAAATTACAGTAGCAATGTGCTTTAAGGTGGAATAGGTTGAATAATGAAACAAAGTCTTAGAGGTAGGCGAAAAATTGTCCTGGATCTTTTATCCATTGTGTAGCATCTTCCTAAGCACCGTTTTTGATAACTTTTTATACATATTAAAAAACAAAGGCTTTACACCACAAGAACAAGCCATGAGAATCCTAAAAAAGTATTAATAATTTGGAAACTGTAAAGAGTATATAGAAAAACGGAAAGAGCTCATGTGATTTTTCTTTTGATAAGGAACAAGAAGTATTGTTGATAAGATGGCATGACATATCTGTTATGACTGCAGCATAGGGCCTCTGGTACTGAACATTCTGCTCGAATACCTGCTTTCGAATGTCATTGATCTCGATGGACTCCGGATGTGTAGTTGCCTCTCCTACCTTCGAAAATCTAGTTTTATTAGCACCTGAAGCCGGTACTAAGGAAAAAGCGACCAGGACTCCTTACCAGTGGTGTTTGTTTTCTGCAAGACAATGCCAAACCACACACAATGCCAAACTGACTATAGACACACTGAGGGAACTAAAATGGTTACACAATTAAACACAATAAAAGCTGCCACTACACGCTTTCATACTTACTCTACATGGACGACATGAAAATCTACGCCTCCACACAAACACAATTGCACCAATTACTTGACATTACACCAACTTTTTCAAAAGAGATACACATGCAATTTGGGTTGGACAAAACAAGAATTGACAAAAAATAAGAGTTGTCATTTGAAATGGACTATTTGCTTGTGTATGGCGTTGATCTTGCCTTCTTCGGACACTTAGAATGTACAGTCGCGCCCCTGCTAAAAGATACAACAGGAAGTTAGGAAAAAGAGATTTGAATTTCAGACAAGCGTAGCTAACTGACTATAGTAAGTCCATGATGATTACACAGATTTTGGCATTGTCTATATAGAATTAAACTTAACTGACAATGTACAAGGTGTTAATACATATTTTGTACTTAATAACTGAAACTTGATTTTGAGTGTAAGAAACCAACAAACCAAGCATTAAAAACATTCTATTTTTAATGGTATTCTTTTATTAAGTAATTCAATTTATTGTTTGTGTCTAAATTAATTTTTCTAATTAAGTTAAGAATAGTTTATTTTTTCCTGTTCATAACAACGCCAGAGACCTATGGAAAGGTTACAGAAAACGGGTTTCACTGGTCGCGATGTAACATATTAAGGGCGCGCCCTGTACATAAAAATTTCATTTTACCTTATTTTCTCTTCAAGCTAAAGGTTGAGGTTTATTCGACAATATTCACATCTAGGTTGGTATTATACGGTTATTCAACCGTAATAAATTCAAATCTTAGAAACTCCAATGACAATTAATGATTCTTATATTAGCCCAAATGAGAATAATCGATGTAATTTTATTTAAACCGTCATTTCACTTTCGATCTAATATGGAAATGTATTAATGTCAATTACACCTCGGTTTCATAGAATATAAATAATAAAAGTAACCGCTTGTAAAGTTATGTAATCGAGTATAAATAAATTCTACTAATAAAGGAATTCCATAAATATATATTCGTAGATAATTATGAACGTATTTTCTTGAGTCTGTGTAAGTAATTTCTAAAATATGACTGTCAAATTCGTATGAGACACCTGGTACATACTTTTTAAAGTCTATTAGAAGGGAAGTAATAAGAGCGAATCACATAAATTTAATGATACCAGGAAGCGGTGCTAGTTCTCCAAGCAATAATTTTAAAAGCAAGGTTACCATTGAACTCTTAAGAGTTAAAGAACGACTACAATCGTCAGTAAAAGTATTCCTTTTTTTAAAAAAAAAAAAAAAAAAAAAATTCTCTCTCTCATTTCTGGGTTTATTTCTCCAGAAAATCTGAACCTGACCTCGATTCCCTGCATAAAAGTAAGGCTAGCGATATTAATCCTATTGTAAAGAACTCCGTTGCATTCTCCATAGTTAAGTATCTCCTTTTACGACGATGTTACGAGCGGCGGTCGGTTGGTCGGTCAGTGGTGCCCCCAACACACTGGCGCACTCGGTGGCTTCCTCACTGAGGACATTGCCCCACTTCTACCACTTCTTTTCTCTCCTCTTTTTTAAATCATTTTCTCTCGTTTTTGGGTCAAAAACCTGTCTGTCAGCGACTCTGCCATTGGTCGAGCTCTTTGGCATTGAATGAAACCAAAAATTTTCACTACATCTCTTCCGCTCTCTTGTGTTTTGAAAGGGCTTTGACCTATTAACATCCAGCCGACGCATCGTCTTCGTCGACGCCGGCACCAGCACCGTTACTTACCTACTCCCACCCAACGGACTGTGCAACTACCTTATTGTCATGTTAATGCCTCAAGATCAAACGATAAAAAGTTTACGATATGAATTAGATTTATTTCTCGTTTCTTATAAACTTTTATTAACTAATTTTTTGCTAATATATGTTTATCAAAATACATATCTATTTTCAATAATAATAATAATAATAATAATATTAATAATAATAATAATAATAATAATAATCCTTTTTAAAACCAAATGTGACTAAGCTCTGCATTACTTGAATAAGCAACAATAAATTGCATTTAGAAGAAAGTTTTTAATATATTTTGTTTTTATAGGTGCACTGTTACCCTTGAGCGGTTTTTTTCTAAACGGGTTATACGGGTTTCTTAACGGTTATGCTTTTGCATTGTAAAACGTATTCAACATACAAACTATTGAGCAGAATGACGCAGTTATAAATATCATAATTATTAAACTATTATATGCAAATCATGGAGCTTTGTAATGACTCTTGCATTCTTTAGCCTGGATATATCGAGCCCATAATTTCGGAGATCACATAGGTTACGGTTACAGAATAAAAATAAATTAGGTCATAATTATTGAAGTACTGGAGAGGAATTTTTTTGAGAGCATAAAGAAAACCCCCTCATATGTTACAGTTAATTTAAGGATCCTTTGTTTTTTCCATATCTTAAACACAATGATGCATAATTTTGCGTTAAAACGACGTACATAAAAAAAATCAGAAGAAGAATTCCTACTCGGATATAATTTTTAATTTTTAATGCATTGGTAGCTATAAAAATAGAAAGTTTTATTCTTTTTTTCTTTAATAGTTTTCTTCGTAATGAGCGGAGTTCTATTTTTTCTAACTGCCCGCCCCTTCTATTAACTGCTGGTTAGGAAGTGCTAGGTGTTGCACGTGGTGTGAGGTGGTAGAATGCCCCGTGTGAGTATAGACGGGGTGCTTGAACTGCGGGGAGGCTTACGAAGGTGGAAGGAGGATGGAGAACTGACCTGGTTCCCTATGGCTCGAGTGGAGAGTCATTGTAACATGAGACACGATTGGTCATAGGGCAGAGCTCTACTTTTTCCTCTTCTTCTATTCGCATCGTGCCATCTTTGAATAAGTCGAAGTCTGGGCTAAGGATGCCGAGCGAATATGTCTCCTTTGTATTCAAATCGAAGCCTTTTTGTTTAGCCTTTGTCGCCTTTGATCGTTGATTCCCCTTGGACATTTTAATAAGAGAAGACATCGATCAGAGTTGCAGAAGCAGACTACACTTCTTTTATTTAAATACTAAACAGTGCTAAGGATTGCTGGAACTTATCGTTCAACGTTTATGGTGTAATAAATAGGAGTGCATCTTATTTCTGCTGGAAACTCAGTGTAGACTAAAATAAAAGGATTCATGGATGAATATGGAGATATCAAGGCCTAGGTCTATACCATCATTAAGACAAGAGTTGGTTTCAGACTCTGCCGACCATCTTCTCTGAGAGATTTTTTTCGTGCGGAATTTGGATTATCAGCTTATGTGAAAGTGAGCAAAGAATAACGTTATCTCTAAAGTCCTGGAATCCAACTGCATTTCGTCTGACGATGCTATGTAAGTCGATAACTCTCTTTCGAATTGAATTATTAAAAAAATTAGTTCGCTTTCATACTTGGAATCTTATTTTAATATAAGTTTACCTTTTATTTTGTTTCTGTCTAAGATTTGGTTAGAGAAATTCTTACTGAATTATAATCAAATGTTCATGCGTCCTTTAAAGAAATCAAGTTTCTTAAAATATTTTAAACATCCTCACTAATTAATATTTCTCTTTTTAAAAAAATCGTTTGTCAAATAATCATTCCTCCACGCGATTTTCATAGCTAAAGGGATGGAAGGTAGAAAGTCAAACACTAGCTATCTTATTTAAAGCGTTTACTTATTTTGTTACAAATTCTCCGAAGTTGTAGTTCGTAATTTTATCTTCTGAAAAATATAATAGCTCATTAACCCTCGTTCAGTTTCTTCTAGAGTGAATTAGCAAAATCGAACGTTGGTTCGTTGCAAGCGTTATTTGACAAATGAGCTTCGAGTTCTCAGAGTGAAATAATAAAAAGCTTTGCAAAAACATTTTATTTCATGATTTCGTATATAGATAAGTTTGAATTTGGATGTAACTGGAGAATCACTACGATGTTTTTCATTCGAACCCTCTCTGCCCTTACGTAATTGCATCGATGTTTAGTCTTATTTTCCCCTCCACTTGGAATAAAGAGGGGATCGTATCAGAAAAGTTTCCGCTTTCACTCGTACTATTTAGAAACTAATAATAATAATAATAATAATAATAATAATAATAATAATAATAATATTAGATTAATATTTCTCTCGGCAATCTTGGATTCTTAAAATTTTCTTATTGGTAATTACTCTTTTATACAATATTTTCTTCTCGTCAGAACAGAAATTGCATGGTTAACGATTCATTTATTAGTAAAATAGTTTTCAAATATAAAAAAATATACAAATGCGAAAATATATATCTTTGAAGATCTTCACGTTTATTCCCATAATCGGCAATAGACCAATTTTTACTACAAAAATAATAAATACGCGGATCTGTCTTTTATATTTGTTACAATCATTTGTTTGATTATTAAACTTTAATATGAAATCATTTGATTAATTAAATGAAATATGAAAATATCATTGACTGATTCGTAACATCATTATTTTAATATTTCGAGCCCTTTTTCTTCCGTAAATCTTCCGGGTTATCCCCTTGTGAGGGAAAGGGTTTACCAGCAAAAATGACCTTTAAACCCTTCGTGACCTTTCGATCCATTAAAGTCAAGTTTAAGGTCAGAGGGTGGAGGGGAATTAAAAGAATACCCTCCCATATGTGTCTGTGTTTGGTTTTTGATTACAAACTCAGACTTTCGTGTGCTATCCTTGCAACTGCATTATGCTAAACTATGTTGATTCTTGAATTCTCACATTAGAATGGTCTAGAATAAGATGTGTACGTTTTATAGTATATATATTTTTAATTCCTGAAAATAAGTTTCTAAATGCTGGCTATCTTAGTGTTTAAGCTTACAAACGGGAGTTAACACAACTCGATTTGATGTAAATGCATTCATAAATTTATAGATACTGTCAAGATATGTGAATCTCTCCATACGGAAACAAATTTTAGATTATGTTACGTACCATTTACATGGTGCACAGGGAAGAATTTATTCATTTATCGTATATTATTTATATTGGTAATCTATCTTGTTGAAAGCCTGCTCTTCTACATTTACAATATTTTGCGGATAGCATGATCACCATCTGTATCAAGATTAGCAGTTTTAAATTACATTGTAATAATATCCTTCCATTATCATCAATCTACTGATATAAACCACTCATCGTCTGTTGAGAGCAGGAAAAATACAGGAAATGACATTACGAAACTGTCAGGACTGGAAAATTCACTGGCAAAATATTTTTGGTGTGCGGTTAAAAATTTACAACGGAACTAAATACTATGAATAAAAATAGCAATTGGTCGATGCCTTTTTTGTTTAACGTTTTTTATAATCAAAATATAAAATTAATTCATTGAAAATATTAATGAGAAAGTCGAATTTATCGGTAAGAATTTTTTAATGGTTAATGAATAAAATTATAGCTCAAACACTCATTATTGTAAGTAAATAGAAATAAACTTCTGAGGTTGCGGTTACTTACTGCGTGAAGAAACAGGAGACAGAAGATCCACTTGACCACAAAAAGTTAAGTGGCTCATGTGTCTCCCGTTTCTTCACTCATAATTGTCTTTGAACGGTCCGTTAACTTAGTTAAATTAACAACTTTATGGAAAAAACTTAATTAAAAATTTGTAGTAATTTTTGAAACGTATTTGGAAAATAATTTTCTGGTATGGAAGGCACGAATTGGTTCATGTATTCTTTGTTCTTGAGCCATATATTCTGTAGTTTTCAGAAATCCATCTTTATCTTAATATGAAGTATTGTTCAAATACATTCGCAAATGACTAAAGAGCACTGATAACAATGTTTTTAATGGACCGTGCTGGGCTGAGCGTTTCGAAAAAAAAATGACCTATAATGAATGTGACAGTAAAACCACACCATACAATCACTTAAGAGTGTAACGGAATTTGCAGACACTCATGTGGATTTTCTGCAGCCCAAATACGACAATTATGAGAAATATTTTACGTTTACTTGAGACAACAACAGTAAGAAACTGATAGTCAGATTGATTTCTATGCAACAGAAGAAACCATATGAGAAAGCTAAGCATTATCA
The DNA here is from genome assembly GCA_023313115.1 of Rhysida immarginata. NCBI lineage: Eukaryota > Metazoa > Arthropoda > Chilopoda > Scolopendromorpha > Scolopendridae > Rhysida > Rhysida immarginata. The sequence continues at coordinate 486,447 of JAHWFO010071949.1, forward strand.
TGACGAATTCCCGATTGCCGGCTATAGTGGAGAGCTGTATTAAAGCCGAAGAGCTATATAAACTCGAAACTCTTTACGAAAAACGGATTGCTTATTCGTAATCAGCGCGAATTTTACTTCAGATTAATATATCATTTATCTTATAATCTAAAGAAAATATAGCAGCATACAGAGAGACACACGCACACAGAATTATAAAAATTTCATATTCAAAACAGCCTTCCCTTCAAAAGCGTCATAGAATTCGCATTTGTGAACAGTAGGTAACGTAAATATAAAATGAAAACGAAGCATAAACTATATTTAGCAATGTCTATAAGGGACTGAATGAATGCAGCTATAGTATACGAAATAACTTCTCACCTTAGTAGCATATTAATTCAGTATTAAGTTATCCTTTCTTCCGCAAAATCGTACCATCAGTTAAACGATAGGAAGTAATTTTTATGTTAGTATTTAGTTTAATTATTTAATCAATAGAACTCAGGTGTCTGTTCTTCTTTCATTTTCTAACTTTCAAATTTTTCGAGAGACCTGGTGTATTTCCTTTATTTTCTCGATTTTGATAGTGTAAGTCTTAACAGGAAAACAGCAAACCGAAAACATATGTACCGTACTTTAAAACTTTTAGTATAAATTTTGTAGACTACGTAACTTTTTTTTCGACGCTCATTTTTCGATTTTCGAGAGCAACGAAAGAGAGGACTTAATCAGATGTTTTATTTATGTTCAAAATGTTAGTCTGAAATTATCACTATAGTGTCGTCAAATTTGGACTAACTTGTTTGACCCACTTAGATGATGAAAATCACAGACAAATCGACAATACAGAATTTTCATTGATGAAAGCTATAAAAAAGGGAGTCAGTTTTAATGAAATAAAGGATATGGAAAAGAATAAGGTATGGTATCTAGCTTTTTAATAGTTCGTCTTTTCTCCCCTTTTTTGTGGTGATAACTGATACGAGTAGATGTCAATTTTTTTCACTTCTTTGTTCCGTTTTGGCAATTAAATCGCGCAGTGCTTCCATTTAATGATTTCCATCGTTTAATCGGCGAAGGTGATAGTTTTATTGAAGGGGATAATTTCTCATAGTGTCCCTGTCTGTTGAAAGTGGAATGGTTTTCCCCGTTGGTAACCCTTTCTCTTGACCTTTGAGTCAATGGCAATGCACTTAAGCCGCATTCACGGCAAGAGAAGAAGAAGCTGGGAATTGGGCCACTGGGTCGACCACGGGTGGACCACCGAACACACAAAACGCCTACGCGAACGTCTTTTGTTGTTTCCTCCGAGATATGACAGAGAAACAGAAAAGAAGAAAAGGTTATCAATACAGAGATTCAAAGTTTAATTTACCATGAAGGTTTATTCTTCAATGATACTCACCTTGTCAAACACCGACCCATTAAACCTTAACAAAATTCGCATATTTATTATTGTTATTATTATGAACTTCAGAAAGCCTATTAAATTAAAGTGTATAAATATTTGTGAAAAGACGTTTGAATAGACTTTAAATTCCAAGTAGCGGGCATTGGCCGAGTTTTGGCTCTTTTTTTGAGAAAGGTAGGAATGCTCATTAACTCCAAAAGGTTTCTTTTTTCATTTTTTTAAAAATTCTTTGAAGTATTATTCGCTTAAAATTTAAATTTCATTGGGATATAGCATTTTTTCGTATAACAGCCTTTCGAAATTTACAGAAAGTGATGCGCTTAAGATCTTGCACCACAACATGAATTTTACAATGGAATTTTCCCAGAAGGTAGCTGTGAATGACGTTCAACCTCTTTTGCTGAAACTCATTAAAGCAGCCAACTTAAAGTGAACTTCGTTAAAGTGTACAGGGTGACAAAAATTGAATAGGATGAAGGGCTTAATCTATACCTTAACTAGCTTTCATTTTTAGCCTTCTAGGGGTAAGCAGTTTGTTGACATCGACAAAACAACATTGCAAAGATTTAATATATAAAATTGTCTGGTTCTTTTTTTTTTTGTACAAGCTCGCTTGTTTTAAATTGGATAAGGTGAGTTGGCAAGAGGTATTAACGTCGAAATGGAGAAAGATAACTGCTTGAAAAGTGTTCTGTTTACGGCACCATCTCTTCATTCGCTTGTCTCATTCGCAGACAAAGCTTTTTTTCCCTGAGGTTGGCAAGAGTCAAAGGTCGACGTGAGGGGACGGGGGATCCATTTCCATCTGGTTTTGCCTTCCAGCTAGAAATCGGAAGTCAGGATCGATGTTTCCATGGCGACGGGTAATGTTCATTACGAAAACTGTGGCAACGGAAACCCCGTTATACCGACTGGGGTGAACGTCCTCTCAACGCAAACACACCAAACTGCACTTCCCATGAGTCGAGAATATCAACGAGAAAAAGAAAAAGGAAAATCACGTGACGCAAGCGCTATTATGATGCATAAAAAATAGAATGGTGACAAAAAAAAGATTCATAATTATCGATTGGGTCAAAATATGCCGCCTCCATTGACGATATGGAATGTGTTAATTTGAGCTCTAAAAAATGAGTATTTAGGGCTTTAAAAATTAATTGTTTATATTTTTAACAAGGGGTTTTTCATAATTTGCTTTTATTTAACCGATGACGTATATTGATGATTTTGGAATGCTTGATTTTTGGATTTGAATGTTGCCGAGACCTCATAAAGGTTAATTTGTCTAAAAACACTTCAGCTTACGGTAGGTAAGTTATTTTATTGGACAAAAGGCTTTTATTCCTTTTGGAACTTCTTTTAAGAAACATTCGATTTTCTTTCTAAACCTTGCATTTAAATAATTTCCGCGGAGGGTTCTGTCTTAGATAACTTGATTGTGGGCTCAGTTCCGCCTTAGTTGAGCAAAGTGGCTTTTCTTGAAAGAAAGAGAACATTCCGAGGTTGGACCTTCTCTCGGAAGGACATAAATCCCAAAGACTCCTTCGCCGGCAAAATTTCCGGGATTCCCTTGGGTAATGACCCCATATATATATGGGCACAGCTGCGGGAAAGGGTCGTTAAGACCAACTGAAACCAAACAATCAATACGATAGAAAGATTAGGCTCTTGCAGTGACAGGACATAATCTCTTCACTTACTTCTACATTCTAATAATACCATTTTCAATTGCAAACGACATCCAATTTAAGTAAAAATCCTACAAATTATTTGAACTCAAAATTATCTTAAAATCTTTACAACGTACTTTTATAGTATTTTTGATTTTGTAATTAATTTTATCGTGATTTATTCAAGTCTTACTGTTTTTATCTGTTTCAATGTTGCTATCGAGGTAAAATAATATGGCCAAATGGAGTTACAAGGATCACTTACAGAAGAGTGTACGTGGTCGTTAAATATGTTTTAATTTTTTTCATATATTATAATGTTATTCAGTTTGAACCTTTCAACTTTCTAGCATGCGCAAAATTATACTTGTCAAATACCAGTTTCTCGTTTGCTCGAAATATTAAATGTATCAGTTCAAAACTCAAGATTCGGTTTAATATTCCTATTGATCGTTATTGTAATATTTTACTTTGATTTTTAATAACAACCAGGAAACTGTGGATATAATACACACAGTGAAAGAAGACACACAACCTCTTGTCTACATGAGGATTTATGCACTACTCCTGCGTACATTTCGACCATACTATGGTCACCATTCAACAAGAATACAATGATACAAGATTACAGTCGTTTATATAGAGTAGGAATAGCCAGTCACAAATTAACATGATGACCAAAGATGAAAAGCCGACCAATCCTGTTATCACAAGCTTAGAGAAAAGGAAACACAGCTAACTTGGCTGAAAATTAGTTTTCTTTATTTTTAACTAATTGGAATAATTTTGAATATTATATTGGTCCAGAATCTTGATTTAGACATCTATTTTGGGACAATTTCTGTATTTCTAATGTTTCATAGGACAATAATGTTTTATTGTCAACTCTTCGGCTTGAAGTTAATTTTTAAAATAAATAATAATCCACAAACAGTATTTACGCTATATCTGACGAGTAAGGAGGGTGGCATATAATGCATCTTTTATTTGAAAGTGCTCCTGCTTACAACTTTCTGCTCCCCAAAATAAACTTTTCAATAAAATGCTGGCATTTTCAAACAGTAAATTAGATTCATATTGCCGTTACAAGGGAACTTAACATCGTTCCAAAACGGGTCTTTCTGAATAGCAAGAGTATTTTGAACTAACAAAATTTATAGTCATAATTGAAAATGCGTTTTACAGTTTTTGTCTTAAAACTTTTGCCAATTTTTAACCTAGAGAGGTCAATAGTAGTTATTGTTCATTTGGTTTGAGGCACCTGGAAACATGTCAAGGCTAGCCGTTTTTGGTCCGCAGTGTATAATTCACGATATAAATTTACAGTTAAGGCTGCAACATCAGAGAATGAATGAGCCCTAATTCCAAATGGCTGTAGTTTATAATGGGAAAAATGCTGTGTATTGCAGATTTTTTATTCCCTCGACTTATGAGATAAAAATAAAACTGCATAGGTTCCCTCGAAAATATTTATATGCATAGGTTCTTTTCGATTCAATCATTGGCTGGGATTGCATATCATATAATATGTTGCAATATTTTATTGTATATAATACCTGCAGTAAACCTATAAATTTTTATCATTTAATCATTTTTTCATTAGAAATTTTTATCATTTCTACTTTTAGTGATATTAAGTTTCAAAAATAGTTTCATTATAAATAATATAATAAATGTGTTTTCGCTAAAAATTAAGTTTAATTCAATTCATTTAATGTTATTTAATACAGTGGCCAAATAATTAAACAACAGTGATCACAAGCATATTTAGTCTGTGTAATACGTAGCCCTTTCGGGTCTGAATTTTTTGTATATGTCGAAAAAGTCAACGTAACGTCCTTTAATGGTACTATTGGAGACTTTCAATGCTAAGATATATGTAATGTAATATATCAAACAACTTGCAATGACGTGTCATGAATGAATATAATTAGAAATTAATAATAGTCGAAATTAGGTTAATGGTACGTGTTTTAATTGTTTCAATTTTTTTTTTTAAATAATTAATTACATAGCTAAGTGAAGCTATATGAAGATAATTTTTTCTAATAAATGCAGTAACGTTTTCAAAAAGGAAGGAAATATGGTTTATTTCCATAGTTGTTATTGGCAAGGAAACTTACAGATTCGGTTATGTATCGATGCGTAAATTGTAATCAGTAAATAACAGCTTTCATACAAAATTGATTATATAGAATCTACTCGTATCTAATGAACCTTTTCAACTATAAGCACATTAAATGAGAGTTCTTTAAACATGGACAATTCATTAAATGAGAGTTCTCTAACCTGGACAATTCATTAAATGAGAGCGTCAGTACCAATTTCTTGAAAAAAAATATCAGTTATTAATTAAAAATATAAGCGTTTCATTATTCAAGAAAGAGCACAAGAGTCCCTAAAGCGAAAAATGCTTTTATCGAATATTTATCAGCATATACAAATAAAATACACCATATACTGTCCATATATATAATGTCTTTTTTTTAGTTTTTGTGCAGTGTATTTGATTTGCAACGTTGGTCTTTAACTTGAGAACTGTTTATTACGATAATCCAAAATTAAAAATTTCTGTTTAGACGCTAAGTATTTAACTATAATTACGGTTTAAAAATTAATGAAAAAAAACTAATAACGAGGCTTTTCCCCCCACAAAAATGTTTATTTATTTATTTTAAGTTTGTGTTTTCCGAAGCATAGTGTTAAGTTTTACTTCACGCTTTTTTTTTTTAACTTTCCTCCCCTTTCGTCCAATCAGCGTTGAAATTTCAGCTCTCTCCATTCGAAACCAAGGTCAATGTCAGCTGGAGTTGAAGAACTTTTAATAGCAACTCATTCTTTCTTCTCACTTGTTGTTTTTGTCGACCAAAGTTCGTTCGAAAGGAATTTTCGGTATCGTGTTTATCGGCGAGCTTCATGCGGTAAAGGAGGCAGCCAGGCGAGAGAACAGGCGGACTCTGCTCCTTTTTTGTTTTTTTTTACTTTATTTTATTTTTATTGTGTGTATATATTCTTAATAATGATGCACTTATATACAAATTAAATAGATAACATATAAAATATTCCATTATAGTGTAATGATATTTGGACCAAAGTTGCTCTTAAAAAATACTTTGATTAAGTGGAGAGGAATTTAGGTGTGCAGAGAGATATTTTTAAATGTAAATTTATTTTAATAGCTTTTGTGTGTTTCAGTATAAAAATTACGAACTATAAAAATAGCTTGTTTTTCTTTCTTTCTTTTTTTTTTAAGTAAATCTTTACTGCTCATTGTTCTACTGATTAGTTTGTAGCGTAGTAGGAACACTGTGGTGGGGTTCGCCAGATAAAAGCATGACGTCTGCATTCAGTGGTTATTGCTCTCTTGTGTGTAATTTAAGATAAAAAGTTCATAGACATTCGATATGGTTTTCCGTTGAAAGAACTCTACTAGAAATTCGCTTAACGGAGCTGAAGCTTATCTTTTCTCTCTCTCTCCTTTCTTTTTATTTTATTTTGCTCAATGTTTATTCTTTATCAGGTTGAGAAAGGGTTGGATAGAAGCCAAAGGGGGGGGGGGGGGGGGCTTCTCTTAAAATTATGGTCGCGATGAGTAATAAAGTATGTCCCTTAAAATCAATAGTCAATGACTAATGGACGAGTTAAGTGGTGTTGTTAGTTCTAATAATTATTCACACAAAGATGGTTCAGTGTGAATGCAGTCACTGGAGTAGATGAAGAGAAGAAAGGAGTCCACGAACGAAGAATGGGGTGAATGACCCTCTCTCTCCCTCTTCTTTCTCTCATTAAGAAGAACAGATGGAGAGATAAACCAAACATGATTTTCACGCCCCTTTTTAACACCTGTAAAGGACAGACGATGTCATTGGGTTTGAGGATGTTAAGGTTCAACAAGTTTGTCAGGAGAGTTCCAATAAATTTATTTTTAATCCTTCTTGATAATGAGGTTAGACTATATCCATCAAGCACCGCAAAAGAATTTGAAACATCTACTTAAATTTCAGAATATTCCTTTGGCTTTTAATTTTCAATTTAGAATGGTAAATCTTTCGCACAGCTTCTTTCCAATGTCAAACAAGTTTAAGAGTTTATTTTAAAAAATCATGATATATTTCCTAAGAGAAGTCACTGATACCATCTTTTCCTAGCGAATATTTCTCAGAGCAGTTCTATAACAATTTAATACATTTTTTATAATTTTTTTATGTGATAAAAAAAACGTTTAAGATAATTCGTTGTTTTTGTTTTATTGATGATTAACATTTATTTAAAATTTAATTTATAGAGATATAATATATAAAATTATTGCATATACATCATAAAAAAATCAGATAACTTGCAAATAGTTCCCAAAATTAAGGTTCTAGTTTAAAAATCTATTCCAAGAAAGCTTTCTAATTTGTTTAAGCAATATTAACTTAATTAAATTCAAATGATTATTATTGATTTTCTATATAATCAATTTTTGATTGTATTAGTTTTGAAGGAATAGTTCCGGGAGGCATTTAATTTTGGAGTATAGCAGCGCAATCAAATAATTCTTCATTAATTAGATGTTTAATTGTTGTTTAACTGGAGAGTTTAAACTAGCCACTTCAACAAATCATTTCATTTTCTAGCATGGAAAGTTTAATTATGATGATGAATTAACATTATGATGAATGTTGACGAAAGGCTCTCGGAGCTTAGAATTTTGTATTTAATAAGAATGTTTATCGGGCTCTGTCCATTCATCATTTCCCCATTACAATCAAAAACGGGAAATAAATTTGAGAAAGTGAAGAGCCGAAGTGGAATTCAATCCTACGACCTTTGCCACTATCTTTGCTGTCGTCTCCTGAGCAAGGCTTCGCAACTTAACAGATAAAAAGGGATTCATTCAGGGCTTCGTTGAGATCCGCTAACAATTACTAAATTAGAAACACTTAATATGGACTCGAGTTCAATGTGAGGAGTTAATAAATAGGTGGCCGCTCCTTGTTGAAAATTTTGCTTATGAATGGTGCACTCTTTATATGTTCAATGATTTTTTCCTATTTATTTTTAAATGTCCGTTCGAGTGAATTAAAACTTTGGATGGGCAAAATTTTAATTAAGCAATTAATAATGTAAGAAAGACATAGAGAAATATTTTTAATTTAAGAATATCTACAGATAAATATCTGGTTTTGCAGCGGCCCTTTTAATAGATTAGAATAAAAAGTATATTTTGTTAAATTTTATTGATAAGACATTATTTGTTTACTCTAAACATTGCTTTTTTCGAGAAGTTTTAAAGATAAGCATTTCTTCCCCTTAAAAATCTGATTAGAAAATGCTTTACATACTGAAAAACTGAGTCATCGTTAGAAAATTAGTTTTTAATCCAAAAAAAGTGGAATTAAAGGACAATGTCCCTTTGTTTACACTTGAACCATTAGTAAATACTTAGCCAAGCCGCTTTAGCTAAATATGAAAACACATGCGATTATTTTTAAGCAAAAACAGAACTTTTCGTTTTGAAGAGCTAGAGATTATGAAAATAGAGCTCTTGCTGATGATAGAGAGAAACAATCTTCTTTTTTCAACAAACTTGAAAAGATAATTAATTGAATTCTATATTTCCGTCTGTCCGCACTTTTTTTAAGATGCGGGACATTTGATATATGAAATGAATACGTCTTTTATCACTGATGACGAATATCGTATCCAAAGTTCTGTGGGACTACTAGTTTCCGAAATATCGGCCAAAATTCGAATTTCCGAAATATGCTATATCTCGAAAATGACGAGTCACAGCAAAATGGAACCAAAATAGTTAAAAATACACATAAAAACAATAAGTTTTTGTATTGACAAGTAGTCAATATTCCGACGGATACTATCGAAAAATCATGATTATCGATAATCGATATTCAATACTCTATATATGAGAGCACTTGTATACGTGCATTTAGCGGGCTCTATAATAAATATAAATTTGAAAAAATTTTCAAAATTAGACCACTCGTTACAGAGATAACTTATATTATAAACTTTTTATGTTCGTTTTGGTTACAAATAGCTTACTCATTCTCAGCTGGTTATAGTTTTGATCGTGTTAATAATTAACAAAACCGATACATTGTTTAACATTCTTTCTCTATGTAACTAAATGAATTTTAGCAAACCTTTCTTTTTGAATTTTGGCGCATGTCTTATCGCTCTCGCAACCACCAAGTCACGGGTTCAAATCCCGCTAAGGGTATGGATGTTTGTGTTTGTCATTTACTATAAATCCCGTATTGGGCTTCGGCCCGCGGCTAGTTTAAATTATTATTATTATTATTATTATTATTATTATTATTATTATTATTATTATTATTATTTCAAATTTCTATACTTTTGAATTTTCTTTTAATCAAGAAGCCACTTTTCCATTAATTTTACTAACATTTGACAGTAGAGGTAATGACATCAAGATTACAAACTATAACCTTTGTATACTGTATGTAATTAATTGAACTTTATGCATCGCTTAACAGTGAAATAATGAATTGCGTAAATTTTTTAACTAATATTAATTAAAAAACACCCAACTACAAAAGAGTACAATTATAATACAGATAGATATCAATTAAAAGTTATTAAATTACAAAAATTTTGAATAGAATCCAATTAGAATTTGCCAATAACAAACAGTTGCTATGAATTAGTAAATTCTAATTGGATTTCTATTCAAAGTACAGGGTGGCCCAAAAATAATTTACTCACTTTGAGATCTGATAACTGTTTTATTAGTGAACAGATTATAATGATATTTTAATATGCTCACACCGGCATAATGCGGCAATGTTTCCAATCATAAAATATGTAAATAAGGGATTTACATTTTTCATTGCATAACTGCTGGATAACCTATTGGCTGCCTTTCTCTTCAATCACCAAATTTAAGCGCTTAACGATATTGAATACGGCAGATTGCAATACTGGCTGTGAGATTTGAGCTATCTCTCTTCTGATGGAGTCTTTCAGGTCACAGAGAGTTGCTGGTCTGGTAAGATAAATAAATCCTGCTTTTTAGAAATCCCCATAATCAATAGGGTACACACTCTAGTGGCCAAAAAACTATTTAAACTAATTTGCCTATTTTATGATTGGAAACATTTCTGCTTTATGCCAATATGAACATGTTACGATATCATTATAACCTGTTCATTAATAAATCCGTTATCAGGTCTCAAAATGAGTAAATTATTTTTGGACCATCCTTTACTTTGAATAGAAATCCAATTAGAATTTGCTAATTCATAGCAATTATTATTGGCAAATTTTAATTGGATTTCTATTCAAAATTTATGTAATTTAATAACTTTCGATTGATACCTATCTGTATTATAATTTTTGTTTAAATTAAATATTTAATTTTATTCTTTTATAGTTCAAGTTTTTAGTTAGTATCATTTAAATAAATATTTTCTTCCTCACCGTTCTGAAATTTAATTGAATTCCGTGTAAGGATCAGTTTATATTTATTTCATTATTGTCTAAACGAACTGCTTTAAAAGTGGCCATGCCAACAACTATACTTGTAGATACTTAATTCAAGTAATGTTAAGAAGGAACAAAATGGGCGCCAGCATGGAATCTCAATTAGTAATGATGAGATCTAGGGTCGGGGTGGAGGAGCGTGACATTGTTTCTTTCTTTATCACTGTGAAGCCGTGTGAATGACACCGCTTGAGAAACCACTTTCTTCACGCTTTATGATTTAGAGATTGATACCGAATGATATTTTAATTGCTTACCTACATAAGATTAAAAAGAAAGTGATAAGTTTAAAAAAAGCTTACATTTTAAATGACTTTGAGGAAAACTACGTGAAGCTTGAAGAAAAAATCGCATAGAGGTGACTGACTGCTCCTCCTCTTTTACAGTTACTTAATATATAATTCAAACTCTATGAAAATGGCATTTATGCGGTTGAGGAAGCATATCAAAGAGAAATATTTTCTTCTATTTAAATAAGATTCATATTAGGGGATCCGTGACTGGTTTGATAGTCATTGATTAAATTTTATTGTGCCTAGAGTTCATTAAGTTTCTTTATAGCAATCTTTGCTCAATTATGTTCAGTGCTTAAGTTTTTAAGTTCATTTTCGATATAAGTTATCTAGTTTGATTTCATTAGTCAAGGGACTCAGATAACATTCTCAAATGTTAGATAAATGTTAGATAAATAGTTTTTAATTAATAAATATAATCTTATTTAAGACTTACTTTCAATGTATTGCGTTAATGCATAACAAATAACCGATAGATTAAATCAATCTATTGTTTTCCCTAAGCAAACACTAAATTAAGGGACAACTGACATCAATCAAAGTCAAAACATGCACGACAATTGGAAGAGAGAGAGAGAGCAGACATTAAATCAAAATAAACAAATGAATAGAAATAAACATGACTTGAACGGCTGAGCTCTCAAAAAAAATAAATTCTTACTCTTCTCAATTTCTATTTTTTTCCCCACTCTGTTTACTTTAATTACAGACCAATTTATTCTATTTGTTTTTAGTTTTGTATTTTAAGTGTGCCTACGTTTATATTCTCTTTTTTGTTTAATATAAACCAATGAGTCAGAGCAATGGAAAGTTGCCAGACTGTGTCCTCTCTCTCTCTCTCTCTCTCTCTCTCTCTCTCTCTCTCTCTCTCTTCAAATCACCGTTTTACTTTTTTTATGCGGTCCTATTTAGTCCCCGAATTACATCATCGTCGTTTTTCTCTTATTCTCATGGTTCACCTCTCTTTCTCTATAATTATTTCCCTCCTGCACTCAATCATTCTGTCGGTATATCTGTGTATTATGTGTGTGTTAAATAACGGTGGGGCCAATTAAACCCTTTCAGCTGTTGAGACTGAAAGGGAAACCCTTGTTTGAATTTACTTCCGTTTCCTCTTAAGTTCCAATTCAGTTTCGAAGAACGAACACCGAATAATACAGAAATCTGTATACTATTGCTTATAATAATAATTAGACTAAGAACAAACAGTACATTATAGACAATGTGAAAAAAATTTAAAACAAATGAGGACGTCACTTTAGCTTTAAAAACAAAACAAAAAAATAACAAAAACAAACAGCAAGTGTTTATTTCTTATATTTCACTTTCAAAAATTGTGCTCGGCTATGACATTTGTTTTTCAAAATTATTTAACACAATATTTTTCAAAATAATATTAAATCAATTAATAATTTTTTACAGAGCGGGCAAATTTCTATATACTGTGAAATATTAAACATTAAGGTGGTGGCATTTCCAAAAACAGAGAAAAATCTCCACAAAGAGCTCTGTAAGAAGTATTTTTGTAAAATTTAAATAGGCATAATATATGAGAAAAATAAAAAAATATTCTTCTCACACAAATCCTTTAAAACTGATTTTTTAAATAAAAATTTATATATAAAAATTAAAAAATAAAAAATTAAAATTTTTAAAAAATTAAAAAATAAATTAGTTTTAATTAAGATAATTATTAAAATTGTTTTATAATTTGCAAAGCAACAAAGGAAAATTTGAAAGTGATTTAATTAAATTTATAACATTGAATAATTTGTATCTTTGTAAATTACAGAATTTTTATCTTTATATGAATTATTTTAATATTCACTATTTTAAAAATTTTGTTTTTAAGTATAATTGAGGAAATAAATTGGTCTTCTATAATTGTCTCCATGACGACATTATTACTTAATTCGCTGTTTATTTTCTGCTATATTTTTATTGAAATATTCTTTTGCATTTCCTGTGTTTTCAAGGCACCGTAGCGTAGGAAATTTCACTGTTGAAATCACTGAAGTTAAATCAGAAGGAACTCGTTTTTTTTTTTTTTTTTAAACGTAATTAAAATGTTCACGAAGTGAGAGCCCTTCATAGAAAGTAACTGGAGTTTATTTGTTCTTAGGATTATGAAGAGTGCGAAAGAAGGGGAAAAATGTATTTTTTGTATTTGTTGTTGTTGTTGTTCTTTCTCCATATTCTTCGAGAATCTGTGGCAGTCGGGTTGTATGAGTCTGAGTCTGGGGGGGGGGGGGGGGCAGGGGCTTTTGTGAGGTATGCCATCTGAATAAAAGTGTCTCGTTTAGAGCTCCGAGTTCGACAACCTCTCCGCACTAATTCCCCTTTCGCTTGGCAGATCGAAAAAGCTGAGAATTATGGTGAAAAGAAGGGAGAGGAGAAGGAGGAGGCAAAGAGAGGAAGGTCGACGGATGGATGGATGGATAGATAGAGGAAAGAGAAGAGAAGGGAGTGAAAAAAAAGAGGGAGGACTGGTTGGTTGGTTGGTCGGTTGGTTGGCACTGGGCCACTGGGAGCAAAAAGGAGACGAACAAGATGACGTTTCTTTAATCGGAACTCTTCCTTGTCGCTTGTGAAAAGGAAAGGAAACACTCGTAGGACACAACAAAACAATCATAGGACGCTCACGAGGATTCCATCATGTCCCCCCACACAATACTCAAGATCAGGCGAGGTTTTAGGCAAGTATTATTGGTGTCTAAACATCCAAACCACAAAGTATTTTACCTGTACTCTAATCCATTAGATTAAACCTTTTTTATTTATTCTGACTATTATTATTATTATTATTATTATTATTATTATTATTATTATTAATATTATTGAATACAACATGGCTATTAACCTCAGCTCGACATACATTATATAGAAGCATCATAAATTAAGAAAATAAAAAAAAATCTCTTTTTCGGAAAAACAACCTCTTATAAATAAAGAAATAAAACAAAAAATGTCGTAAATAATCTCAATTTCCTCTCCTGCCTTCCCTTCTTTCATTATATATACAAATCGATAAAAATTACAGGGTTTATATATGAATAAGTTTATGCGGTGGGTGGAGTTGAATAACTGGAACATTTTAATATCTAATACGATGTATTTTATGAATGAGTCACACATAAAATATAGAAAGACATTCTAATTTATTTTGAATTTCAATGAAAAAATTTTTATTATCATTTTAAACCTAGAATTCCAAAATAATTATCTAGTTTAAACATCTTAAGAATTTTTTAAAACTAAATTTGCCAGAATGCATTATCAAGTTCATTAAGTATTAGCTAGGAGAAGCTGGAACCATTGTAACAAGATAAATACACTAAATGAAATGGAATAAAATTTTATAATAGCCTATTACATTTATAAAAAAATGAAATTTTATTTGTTATAACCCTAAAGTTCTATTCATTTATTAATCATATGTTCACGTAATTATTAAATCTGTGGGACTACTTTTGCTGATATTGTTGTTGATTTATATATCGTCGGCCAATATTAAATCCACATGTGATTATAGGTAAATATTTAGTTTCATTTTACATAGCATAATAATTATCTTGAGCATATTCCAGGAAAAAACTACTTTGTTTTATTAAATCAGCAGCTGTTTACTTGAAACAGTTTAAAATTTATTTACTTAACGGGTGTAACCGTTATTTACGGTATTTAGTTATTTATTTCAAGAATATCGCTCTTTCAAAGTTCTTATGTTTTCTTTCTTTTTATAAAGATTAAATAAACATGATTAAGGTAACTATTATATATTACATGTTTATAGTGTTCTTAGTCATTGTATTGCCGGCTAAATAATTGGCTTTTAACATCAAGGGAAGATTTTAATGAATTTAAGAAATTTAGTACTTTAAAAAAATACACAAAGCAAAATTTAAAAAAATGATAGGTTTATTGCGTTTTATTACAATTAATTTTATTATTTTTACATTTAGTCCTAAAGCATGTTAAAGTATTTATTTTGAAATTTTTCAGCTCGTGAATTGTAAAATTTTAATTTTGATGCTTTAACAATTCAAAATTGGTTTTCTAATAATTTAAAATTAATTGTAATAAAATAAAATAAAATAAACCTGTCTTTTTTTTATAAATTTGGATTTGAATATTTTTATTATTTTTTGATTTTATTTTATTTTTTTGTTGAACTGCTAAATTTCTTAATATCATTTGTACATTTTCTTCAACGTAAATTCATTAGTCGGAAAATTTTTTATTTTTTTCATATAAATATAATTACAGTCGACTGGCTTTGAAATATTTAAATTTTACATTTATTTTATGGCTTATGCATATTTAGAACTGTGTATTTTCCATTTGAATAAAAGGATAAAGCGCTTTCTGCAAATATAAGCCTCAAAAGCTTTTAAAAGATTTATATTCATCCCATATTCTTGAATTAGTCTTTGTAAATTATTTAATTAAACCCAGATCATTTCTGGGTCTTTCTATTTAATGCATATCGTAATCCTTACATACTTCTCAATTTATAGTCCATTGTGAAAAATGTTAATCTGTTGGAGCGGCGTTATTTGGGAGCATACAGGCAAATGCTCTTTTTTGCCGTCTGCCACATCTATAGCAAAGGTCGTTGAACCCGGCACAATCGTCGAAAAGGGCGGGTGGCTAAAGGAGGGAGAGGGGCTCGATAGGAACAGAATTCTCTCGAAGATTAATGGATCTTCTCCGATAGAGTCGCTTAAAAGCAAACCGTTTCGCACTGTCTTTAATAACAGCGGTGCCAAGCAGGGAAGACTCGGGTCGCCTCGACTCGGGTTGCGGAGGAAAATACTCCGAAAAGTACCTTGTTAAATGTATGTACGAAAAGAAAACAGTCTATACAAACATTTTCTCTTTAGTGTTTGACATATAAACAATTGATTTATGATTGAGTAATGTAGTCCATTTAAATGCAATAACAAGTGCGTTTTCAAAGCAAATAACATTTTCGAGCCAGTACATTTTATAATGAACATGTTGTATCAATTGCAATATTTTTGCGATCGCTTGTTTTTCTTTGCCCAAATTCAAAAAGGATCATTTATATGACCTTATATACCAGATGGTGCATTATTGTGACGAAATAAGAATGTGTTTAACATTTAACATTTTTAATTGAACGTCATCTCCAATGAGCTTGTTACATAACGCTTCGTGAATGAAATCCATTTATTGTGACAAAATATAAGTGTAGTGATTCTGAAAATTTTAAACTTTTATTATATAATTTGCTGCATAAATAAAAAAAAATAACTTTTAAAAATGTAAGTTCGTACAGATTTCAGTAGATGCTAACAAATTTAAAAAATCACTACACTTACACCTCGTCGTAAAAGATAAAAAGAATGAACCGATCGCAAGGAAACTTCACCTTTCGAATATGCAAATGATCAAAATTTCGCAGACATGTCTGGACACAGCCCAGACAGCGCAAGACTTCGCTCTTTCTGTTACTCGCCCCACAGCCCAGCAATCGGGAGTTATTTTCTGAAGTGCCATTTCGTTCGATAGTTGAACTCTTTGGTAATCCTCGTGATACCCCACAGCACAACAGTACTTTGAAGTCCTTCTATGACCCGTGTTGCCGTTCCTTTTTGCAGTACTGGGACTTATTTTTCTACAAGATAATATCCGGACGCACATTCCACGCCTTTCCATGGATTATCTCCAAACTTGCAACATAATGGGTTGGCCAGCTAAATCGACAGATCTCCCTCCTATTGAGCAATTTGTAATGCGATAGGACATCGCCTGCCACCAACTCAGAATGTCGACCAGTTGGAGGAAATTTAGCAAAATATACTTCATAAAACCACCCCCAACTTTAAGAATCCATGCAACGGTGGATAAAAGCTTGTATTCAAGCCAGAGGTGGACCAACGCCATACTTAAATGCACACCTTCTTCATTGCTTTCTGTCCAATTATTTAAAAGTTAATCATTTCTTCTTCTACGTATCTGCATTACACGTAACAGCTTTCGTGTCAATTGCAAATTTTTTCTTGGTGCGTCGTCGTCTTTTTTTTTTCCATCAAAGAGATTTATGCATGTATTTATTGATAATATATATATTCTCTACCTCTAAAAATTGTCACCGTTATATCTGTCTAAACCTTTAGATCTTGCGAGGAAGCCAGATGCATAAAATAATTAAATATTAGGGGAAATTTTTAATGTTATTTTTGCGCAAATGCTTTTGGATGTTTGAAAACTATTTTGAAAAATTTTAATCTTTATTCGTCAAGACTAAACATTAGAATTTTAAAAATGAAGCGATCTATTTTAATGAATTATTTTTCAGTAATAAACTTACAGACTTGGATTTTCCTCTAATTTAAGTACAAAGAACTTTTTAAAAAATACTGTATTCATATTAAATTCTCTTTATTAAAATATTCTGCTGAGTTATTTGTGGAACATTCCACGTTGCAGCAAGAAGCTAAAAAACTATTTTTAGATAGAGAAGATTGAAAGTTGTCATTTAGGACGAATTACATTTCAGTGCAATAGAATATTCCAAAGTGAAATGCGTAGTAGGATTTTGGATAAAGGGAAACCTAAAGTTGATACAATGAAAAGGAAATGGACCGAAGTCCTAACTGGTTGAGAACTTACACCTGTTGTTTTTTTCTCTCATCTGCCTCTAAAGCTTTTCCTTTGGAAATGCAAAATGTCAGAGATTATTTGTTTGGGATGGCCATAATTCATAACAAACTCCATGACACGAATATTCATGGAGGAGAAGCAAAACACGACCAATGATAATCTAACTAAACTTAATATGAAGCAATTGAAAAATTGTAAAACATGGACATTGGATAAGTAGGAAATTGATTTGTCGGGGCAACGAATCACGCCGTATTCATTCAATCACATGAATGAGTGCGGTTATGAAAGAATATCCCTACAATATATGTATACTACCGATATCGAAGGTATATCAGTTATAGCAGCCTGAATGCCACTTTTTATTCGATAATGCCTACAACACTACACTATTTATAGGGATAAATTTAATGATATGAAATGACAAAATTATGAAATGGAATCTACACGAGACTGTGCGCTATGGCACAAATAATGCATTATGCATGTATGTGATTTGAGAAAATTGCATCAGACTACTTGATGGTCGATCGTAAATTCCAGTAGGCATGTTGGGACTAATTCAAATGTCATGATATTAATTTATATTACATGTAACTCTATTTGGTGATAAGTTTAGTGGACTAGCAATAGCCTGTTGTTAAAGATATCTTAAATAAAAATATATAAATGAATAGTAAATAAAATAGTTTCTTCGCTGTATCTTCGTCTCTTCTGAATTTCTTCTGTGTTTCATCTGATCTTCGTCTCTTCTGTATATCTTCTGTGTTTTCATCTGATCTTCGTCTCTTCTGTATATCTTCTGTGTTTCTTCGTTCCTGTGTTTCTTCGTCCTGAGTTTCTTCACAAGTCCTGTGTTTCTTCGTCCTTAAACTTTTACTCTGGTGACTTTTTTCATTGTTTTTTTATTATTTATTTTAATTTTATCCTATTTTAATTAAAGGAGTGTATTCATCTTTATTAATATATAGTAAATAAAATAGCATTGCCCAATGATCTGGTAGAGCTTATTGAATTTATAAGTTAATTCCACACATTTCCTTCAAGAAAATGTCCCTTATTGAAGACAAAGTGTTTCCTTTACGATTTATTCGTTCAGAGGAATATGTAAAATCTTATAAAAAATTAAAGATTAAATTTAATTGTGTAACTCCCGATTTGAAAACTGGAAAATGCTCTGATTTTAATTAGAAATTTCTTTATTTTATCCCCTCATTAAATCGATAAAGGGAAGATCCCGGCTCTTAAACTTTCATCCAGGTGAGCTGCGCAGGTGTTAAATGGGGCTTCCATTATGCTAAAAATAGTCGTTAAGTAAATATTTTATTTTTCCTTTTAATTTTATTGTTCCCAGATATCCCTTTCACTGAATTTTAAAACTCTTGCTTAAAATTTTATACATTTTTTTTTGTTCAACGTGAATCGATTAAGGTATCAATTATGTATATTTTATTTCGAATTTAGCATTTTTAATTTCCCTTCTTTTCTTCGTCGTATTAGCCTATTAACGCTAAATTTAATTAGTCGAATTGATTATAACTTGTTTCAGAGAAAATGTATGACTTAATCAACTCTTTTGTGGTAGCAGTTGAGTTGCAGTAGTGAGCATCTTAAACACAATGAAAATAAAGTGTAAAGCGCAATTTTAATATTTCAGGCTAACAAATTTTGATTTTAAAAACGCTCTTTTGTTCAAAATAAAGTTTGTTTAATGAGTTCGTAGGTCCTCTTCATCTACCATTGTAAAACCGGGATTCGAATTTCCATAAAGCAATAAATTCGAAAATTTGTAGCTTAAAGCTGTTTTGAACCTTCACTCTCCACCCTTCCCTTCAATGAAGATTTAAGATTAGCAGGTAACCGACCGATGAAACTCGTTTTTCGTGTCAGGAAGGACGCGATCTTAAACAGTGTGACATTTTAATTTGCGATTTAAAACGGTCGTTTTTTTCCACTCCCTTGATTTTTTAATATTAGAATCCAGAATTGGCTGAGAAGTGTAAATAGGAAAAATAAAGGGGAAAGAAAGAACGAGAAAAATAGGACCCTTATTTATCGGGTGTTGAAAAACGATCTCTTCAAAATATCCAACTTCCAATTGGTCCCAATCAGCGTTGGAGGGTTTGCTTTTTTAATATATAGCTTTCTCCCCTTTGCGACCAATCAAGATGAAGCACGTGATACCTCGTTGGGTTTCCTTTTTAGATCTCCATAGTAACAAAGTGGCATTTTCATCTCTTTGTCGACATTGGTCGCGGGGGGGGGGGGGGGGGGGGGGGGGGGGGGGGGGGGGGGGAGGAGGTGTGCGTGGTGGGAGAGGGTTCGTCGTCGTCGTCGCCCGCACCACACGAAAATGGGTCAACTCCGAGCGGGAAACGAGTTCCCTCATTGGCTGGGCGAGCGACCTTTTTCCGGGTGCAATGACTGATGTTGGATCTCGGGAGTGAACCATTCGGTGCCGAAAGGGTGAAACAGCTTTCTCTTTCGCTCCTTACGTAATCGGCCGTTCACCCTTAGACGAAGAACGTTTTCTCCTCAAAACAAAATCTGTCACCAAGTCAACAGCGCCGACCGAAAAAGAACGTTCTCTTCTCTCTCATTTAGAAAGAAAAAGAATTTTCACCCATAACGAGAAAAGAAGAAAGAAATCAGACATTAAACAGAAGAAAATAATTATAAAAAAAGAAGTTGATTCTTTTCAAAACACCGTTTGTTTTGGCCTGCTTAGTTTTCTGCGTGTGCTCAATACAAATCATTAATTATTGCTCCTTGTGAGCAGATTTATATTCCACATTGATACAAATCCCCCAACACCCCTCCTTTCGTTATTATGTTTCATTATGTGATGTGATGCAACTCGTGGTTTACGGAATAAAATTTTCAATGCAAATTGTTATCGATGAACGGTTTTCAATTTGCTTTTATAACCATGTCACTTTCTTCCTGGTTGATGTTGATTTTGCAAAAGCTAACTGTTGAGTACAAATAAATTGTTATTGCCTGTTACAGCAATTTTCATTTTTTTTTTAATCTCTGGTTTTTCTATGCAGAGACTCAATGAAAGCATTCTGGCTGTTGACTACTCAAATGAGAAACGTTGCAGTCATTCATTAATTTTTCTCATGGCTGGATATTTAATTCAAAAGAATATGTCGAGAATACTAGACATTTACACTTCTTTATTAATCTTGAAAATATAATTGTAAAGGCATCAGTCGACAAAGGGTTTATTTGCATTTAGAATTTTATGACGCATTTCTGTTTAGAGTCCATCGTTATTTGGTTTTAATAAGTCTTATATTTTGTAATTACAAAAAATTATTGCTTTAAATTATATTGTATAATCATATTTTATAAAAGGGATAATAAAGCAGGTATTTTCATTAAATTATTTAATGCAACTATATCAGACAACCTTATGAAACGAAATATAAACTTCTTTTTTAAAAATCAAACATAATAATGATAATTTAATGATAATTTAAAATTTGTATCCCAAACGGAATATCTGCAATTGGGGAATTAGACGCTTTCGATATAAATCGAAAATATTAGGCTTACCCATATCCCTCGTTTTAAAAACGAATAAAGAGTTCCTGAATAAAGATGCCCGAAAACTTTACCATCTAATTTTTAAAAGATGGTAAACTAAATTCTTATAATTTATTCGTTGTTTTGTTTTATTGTTCTTTGCAGATTTTTTTAAATGCTACACAACGAATTATTATTTTGCCCGTATATTAAGGTTTTAACTCGAATGTTGATAAACGAAATAATAAATTATTCATTAAGGGAGAATATAAATAATTTTGCATCTAATATTTCTTCGAGTGTTGAAATTCTGAGTTATTCAGGTTTCGGACATCTCAATATAAACATCTATTACATCAAAATAATAAAAAAAAAATTAATGATGTTTTTCCCCTTCTAATTTTGAAAATATGTGCCCTGCAATTAAAATGAACTATTTTTTGCTGTTATTATCGTTGTTTATAAATAGTTAACGGCATTCTTTTAGCCTTTTCCTTTCTGTTGTATTTTTATTATTATGATTATTTTTTCTTTGTGTGCTAAATACCAGCAATTAACTCTTCTTCTAAGTCGCCGAGAAGAGCCGCTCTTCGCCTGACACCCGTTATAACTGTGAAAACAGGGTCACAACTTTGAAAACTGTAGACATGTTGTTTGTCATTCGCTCATAAAAGACGAAGAAGGGTCATTAACATTATTCCGCCAATTGATAATCGTGGGTGGCGCGGAAAGAATAATGATGAATGTTAAAAAATCTAAAAATCTTCTGTATTTCAATTGCTCCTTTCAACACATGAGCTTTAAATGGGTTATATTTGACACGAGTCTGCGCATGCGTTTCTCTATGACGTAACGACTGGTTCAACGACCGCTCAATATCAAAGGATGTTGGATCCCCGGTTTTTTCTTTTTTTTCTCGCTTGCCTTTTTATCGTTTCCTTATAGAAAAAAAATAATGAGTATAATTTTGAATTTTGAAATAGTCTGGAATTTTTTTTTCTTTTCTCTTTATTTTTTCTTTATTTGTTAATGTTGCATTTCCATCTTAATTCGTGCCGTTTTATTAATAGGTCTCGTTGTGTTGTTGGCTGCGCTTCCCTTCCCAGTCTGTCTCTCATCGATCAAGGCGGACTTTCGCTTTCTTCCTCTGACACACTTTTCAACCCTTTGCTCTGTCTATTTCTGTTATGTCATTGCTTGTTGCTCATGCAACAAATAAACGACCGACGATGATAACCTCGCTGACCCCCTGACGGCCAATGGCAGCAAAAAACGATGGCGGAATTTAAACAATGAAACGAACTCATCGCTCCTTTTCCTCCCTCCCTTTTGTTTTTTTAATCGGTCCTATCTAATATCCCATTAGAATATAAATGGTGATGTTTGTTTATTCTGATAAATAGCTAAAACAACTATTGTATGTAAGATCAGTTAGAGGTTTTGATTTTCTATATTATAAAGCTGAAATAACTGCTTCAAAAATAAAGTAGCAGGATATTAATTTATTGACAAACAAAATACGCAGGCTCATTTATTCACTATAGAGACTTTTAAAAAAGACACTAACTCTTTCAGCGGATAAAGAGAAATTGAATATTATTAATCACATCAGTATATTAATAGAAATTTTAAACATTAATGAGATAAATTTATTTTAACTTTCAATGTTAAAATTTTATTGCTATTCACATTATCAATACTAATATTTTTTTTAAAAATCTATACATAGAAACGCTGATTAAAAAATCTGGGGATAAACTAACTGTCCAAAGAGCTTGTTTATAACAAACAATGTAATTCGAAAGCAATTGGAAGAAATGTAATTTTGAATTTTGAGTCATATAATATGAATATGATGAAAGGACTATTAAAAATTATTTGAAATATACAGTGATCCCATTTTCTATTAGAAAAACATGAGAATCCTGCACGAAAAAAATTCTTTATATTTTTGTACTTTTATGCAGATAATATAAAGAAAATTTAAATTATTGAAAGCGAAACTAACAATTTTTTATTGATAACTAGCTAACAGTGTTATTGTTAAAATGATGACATGATTCCACTTACAAGGTAACTACATGAACAGGTATCTCAAAGTTTCCCACTTAATTGAAATATGTTACTCATCTAAAGCTACTATTGATACTTGCAAAATAAGAAGATGCTAAATTTTGTTTCTTTCAAAATAAACCGAGAAAACGAAAAATTTTGAGCACATATAGCCATACAAAGACTCCATTATTAAAGCGGTGTGTATGTGTATTATTGCGCTCTCAACTTCTTTCTTCCACTACTCAACACAAATCCACTTCATCTGGAAGCAACGCTATCGCTTCTAATGTATGCTTGCGCGCAAAAAAGTGCTCTTACAACTACGTGTATGTCCCTTATTAGTATACAGCCTCGCTATAATGCAGATAATCGGAAGACACTATATAGTTAACTCGTTGTTTTCGAAGTATAAAGGCTAACCGCATTAATTCGAAAAACAAGAGTTAACAAAACCTAAACACTGGTTGTTTGAAAAAAAAAAAACCCTACATTTATTTGCAATAGTAATATATAAATAAATGCTTATAAATGATTGCTGCGGTTTGACGATGGTGCTCAAGGAGTCAGTTTGGTGATGCAAGTGTGGTGGAGCACCATTCTGTTGAAAGATGAAGTCTGCACTGTCGGATTGCAACTGAGCCAATTTGCAACTTAGCCAAACTGTACTCTATCACGGTTTCTTCCGCAAAGAAAAACGAGCCATAAACTTCAGACGGCGGGCAATTTAAACACAACTGAATGAAATGCTATAGAACGGCTTCAATATTTACAGGATACCGCTGCAATCACGTGTAAGCACCCGGTATTTAAAGAATTGGTGTTTACTTAGATATAAAATTTAGAGAATAAGTTGTATTTTTTTTATTATTTTTTTTCAAAATATAGATGCAGTAATTTGATTTGCATTTTGTTTGAATGATGGATTGCTAATAAGAAATTAATTGTTTTTGTTTGTTTTTTTTCGCGCTATATGTTTAACACTTTGTAAATGTAATAAATCAAGATGACCACATTTTGGGGTTTCATTCATGTTTGAAAATAATGTTATCCATATAGCGGAATTGTACTGTTATAATGGAACATACATAAAATTTTATGTCAAATTAGGAATGCTTAGTAGAAAGAAGAAGAGATTGTTAAAGGAATCTATGAAAATTATAGAGAATTTGAAATTTAGTAAATTGAATTGTGTATGTTAAATATTTTAATAAACTAATTTGATAAATGCTATCTTAACTATTGTAAAGGTTGCGCGAATTGAGAGTACATTCAATCAATAATACATTCAGTCTATTGTCTTTTTATACAAATATTAAAAATTGTGTTGTACAAAACATACTTTTACAATTCTCTATCATTTCTGAAGTTTTTCCTATCTCATGTGGATAGAAACGGCTCATTGGGCATCTGAAGAGAGTCCACGTGGAAGGCAATGTTAATAATTATAGGCATCGTTAACATTAAAAAGGAAAAGGAAAATAATACCATGAAGTCTCTTTTTATGATAATTCAAAAAGAACAATGACCCTTCACCTTTCCGGCCTATCATAAAAATTCCAATTTCATGCTATTAAATTACCTGCTTTTAATATCACCAGTTCTTGCATATACGTCTGGATTTATTATGAAATGCACTCATAATTGGTTTCATGTCATTTTTGTTATAATGGCAACTTCCCCTAACAAGCCATCATTTAAATTGAATTTGGTAGAATTCCTTTCTAGATTGCAAGTCTTCATGCGTTCCTTTCTAAATTTAATTCTATCAAATTTCATGCGTATTCTTATCTAAAGATGATGAATTCAGTAAATTAAAAAGAATATTCATCTGTTTGTTTCACATGTTTCTCTTTCTATGAAATAAATGTCGCTAAACTTTGCAAAAAATATTGTAGATTTTTGCTTTCCTCGAATATATCATTAAACATGAAAGAGACAAGTGAACTAGTTATTACATATATCGTTTCATTACGAAGAGTAATCTTGTCTCTTTACATAAATATTTATATTGCTTCATGCTAGGGGACTGGTGCTGTTGTTGTTGTGAAGCTCTTCTTCGGTGTTGTAAACAATATTATGCAATATTCGCTTTTGAGGGGGAAATTTGAGAATTGGAATATTTCCAAAAACCTATAGTGCAGCTTTTCCTTTAACCGTCTGCAATTTTTATTGTTATGTGTTTAGCTGCCAAATTTGCGGAGATGATAATTGCTAGGAATAAACCAAGTAAGTAACCAGTACCCAGTTTTTAAAATTAATTTAGATATCGTATAATGTGGATTCGAAATAAGAAGCGGCATCCGAGGCAAAACGAGAAAATGTGTATATGCATATAATGTGTATAATGTTCATGAAATTCTAATTCATAATTGATAAATCCATTTTCCTTTTAAATTTCATTAAAAAAATGTATCCTCTTTTGTTGGTTTTACAGCATGTTCTCTGTAATGTCTATTTAGTACTTTGCATATGTCATTAATGAATTAAATAAACTTTTAATAGTAAGGCACTATCTTTACAACACAAATCTTTACGATGATAGTTTCAGTTTTCTCGTTGTTTTGAAATAATCATTATGTAAATGATCTCTATTATAGATTTACCTTTGAAACTAGTTCACAGAAAACAATTTTTTATATAATAAGCTCCTGTCTGCAATTCTTGTTTAGAAACCATTTAAGTAGCCAAAGTCTGTGTGACCCATTTGAAGTTATCAGAAGTTGATGACTGGACATATTTTTAAGTGTCGAATGTTTTCAGTTTATTAAAACAAATTATTAATGAAAAGTATCATTGGATATTAAAAATGTATGGCGCTCATATTAGTAGAGGAAAAGGTAGTGATATGGCCACCTGCTGGTAAATTAGCCCCCCAGCCTAATAAATCAACTGACTATTAATGTCATCTAGGAAATGAGCGGAATATCCAATAAACAATAACTAGTTGCAAAATTTAAGGTATAGATATCGCTTCCTGTTGATTCATCTGTCGGTAAAGCAGTACTATCAACGCACGATAGTGACAAAAGTTTTCTTGTCGAATGTTTTATTGTTTTAATTACTATAGAAATTTGCAAAAGAGACTGTGGTTATAATATGTGATTTGTATCCCTCAGGCATCAGCACTGTCCGCTACACTTTTATAATATTTATGAATGATCTGTTTGATTTGACTGACAATAATGAGTAATGTATAAAGCAAGAGTTTGCTATCAATTCCAAGTGCGCTGTTTCGCCAGAAGAGCAACCCTACTGAACTTTGCCTTCTTAGTCTTATTGATCGCATAGAAGAGATTTCATTTCATAATCAAGTTGTTGGTAGTTTTTCACGCAAACACCACACAAAAGTGTTAAAAGAGACAAATAAGGTTCAGTCTTTGACATGTTGAAGGTAAATTCACGTGAGCTTTTCCCCTTAGACCGTATTATTGATGTTTGTCAAACCCAGTGCTGTTTTTTAATTCGGCTCCCTGTTGTTGTTCGTATTATGGCCCCGGATTAGATATATGCTTGTAATCAACATTTTGGTTTCATATATATATATATTTTTGAATGCGGTCGTAGCCGTAATCGAGGCCGTGCTCTCCGTAGCCGTAAACGAGGCAGAAACATCGTAGGGCATTGTGCGAGGGAGAAACAGTGTGCCAGAGCCCAGAGAGCGACTACTCCTACGACCAGAAATAGCGAAGAGGAAGAAAAGGAATAAATAATAGATAATGATTCCGAATCGGAAGATGCTCTTAGCTTGAACAGAATACCTGAAAACATGGACGCTAATTGCAACTTCTGCGATGGTAGCCAAAGAAAACGACAATGAAGAATGAATACGGTGGCAAATGCGAGTTCATAATGATTGTGCCGGACCAGAAGGATATTATTATGCCTGTGATTTCTGACGTTAAATAAAATAATGCAAACGCGGAGTGTCCTTTTGCGAGAATTAAATTTTAATTATTTTAATTTGTTAAATTTTTATTTTTTATAGCAGAAATAGTATTATGCTTATTTTAGTTCAGAGAAAATTCGTCCAAGTTTATTGTTAGATAATAATAGATATTATTAATTACTAATTTCAATGTTTTGGCTATTGAATGTAGATTTTATTTTTGATGTTAGTAACATTATTTTTCCATACATTTAAAATGGCTCCCGGGGGGTCCCAAATACTTGACCTCATCTGATCTGTTTGAACTTACCACAAAACACATGATTATTTAAAAATATTGAGCATTTTTTTATTTCAAAAAATGGTGCTTCATGCCAACAAATTACCACACTCTTTGCGCTATAGTGCCTAGTTTTAGGATAGCTTATAACGTTTTTATTAGACTATTAAAGTTTTTATTAGACTATTAAAAACAAAAAGGGAGAGCACATTACCACCTTTTCCTCTATTATAAACGATGTGAATACAGTGATTTTGTTAAGATATTCAATTTCCATATATTTCTTTTCGATCAACTTCCATCACCCAAAATTGCCGTCAACTGATTCTTCCCATTCTGTCCACGATTAAATTCATCGGCTTACAAAAAAAACTAGCTTCTCAGTGTTATTTTTTCTCTCAGTACTTTGCCTCAAATCAACAGTGACTTAAAACTTACACTGATTGCCGCTACACGAGACTTTTCAAATTCGAAATCCAAACAAATATCACACCGTTCCTATGCTAACATTTTCTTTAACAAGGCCTAACTGAACGAACAAATTACCTTTCATATAAGAAGCCTCACTATCACTAATCAATTCAGAGAGTGTAATGATAACTGCCCTAAACAATTTAGTAAATTATAATGTTATTCTGCTTTGTTAGGTAGTATATACGCGTATCGCAAAATACGGTAATGTGGATTTTGTTTTATTATTATTAAATAATGTCATTATTTTTTCCTAAGCATTTCGCCGTCGGCATTTTCTTTGTCATTTTAAATAAGTGTTTCAATTAATACATTGCCCTGAAAATGTCGAAAGGCGAAATAATTGGGCAAAAGAATAATTTTAAGTATATTGGAAATTACAAGTTTGACAGTATATACGTACCTAGTTAAGCAGAATGACATTAGTACTTGAGGATATTGACATTTTGTTTATTTTTTATGAGTTGTTTTTATTCGCTTGTACTTGACAAGTCTTTCTAGAAACACTCTTTTTATCTCTCAACTAATGACACAAGAACAGCAATAATAATAATATTAATATTATTAATAATAATAATAATAATAATAATAGACTAATAATAAATAGGTATTTTCAACCATATTAATGAGATATGGACTCGTATCCATGCTAGGAAAAGAAGCCCTTTTTCTTTTCTTTTTAAAATTGAAACATTTCATCAAAAATATTGTGGCTAGAGATGAGTTCTCAGATATCTTTAAAAAAAATAAATTGCTCAGAGGAATTGTTATTACCAGAACCCATTGGCAATGGTACTAGTTGTTAGGATCAATTGCTTCCGAGCTATTTTTGACTATACAAGCGAAGGAAATCGATTCTAGGGACAATGGTAATGCTGCAGACGTCCAAGGTTAGAGTGAGAGGCAGAGAGTGTGTAGACCTTTTGGTGATCATGAACCTTGCATTGGGTGATGAACCTGCTCCCTTCCTTCTCGTCCTTTCTACATTTCACGATTTAAAATAGGAAATGGTTTTAGAAGAAAATCTTACATTTTTGTATATATTTTACAAAAACATTCCGCCTGCCTTTATACTATTTTTTACAGCACTCTTAAATAAATATGAATTAATTTCCACAAATTATTCATCATTCAATTTAATAATGAGCAGATGCATTCATAAGTCTCCGCTCCTTTCCCATTTAGAATTAAATAAAATTAAAAAAATAATTTTCAAATCTTATTAAAACTTTTGTCAGATCCATTAATTCGTTAGAAGTACAATGCTTCTTTTGTCTCTTTTACAAATTCTATTTGATGATTCTAAAGTTACATTATCTATATATATTAAGATAACTTTTTCTGCCACTAGTCTTCGGAATTTATATTTTATTCAGTTAATTTAGAATTGTTCTTGTAATTTTCATTAAAGCGATGTTCTTAAATGATTTTTTTTTATTATTCTTTCAGTCCTAAGAACGGCTTAAAAAGTTATTATTATTATTTAAAGGTTTGATTTATTGCACAGTTCACCTTATTTGTTTTTCGTACTCGTACGGTTTACTCATGCGTAAGTGAAAATAGTAAAAAACGAAAGTAAAATGGTTATGCAAGCAAGATATTCACCCTTACACGCTGCCAGACAATTAATAAAAAAAAAGTTTTATTTGTTTACTTTAAGAAGCCATGAACTCAATGTTAAATAGCTGTGAAAGCCTTACTGAAGAACTTCCGTAATTAAAGAAAAAATTAAAACTACAAAATTATTCATTTTCCCTTTCCTTTAAATGGAACAGTTTTAGAAAGAACTTGCAGGTAGAAAATGCTATTAATGTGATGTCGTCATAATCGCTTTTCATAAGTCGAAACTACGCATTTGACTTTTTTCCTCGTCGGTCGAATGGAAAAATAACGTTAAAACGCAATATTTATAACTACTGCGTATGAAACGAGAATCTCATTCGAAATTCTTTCGTTCAGAGAAGCAAAGCGATCAACACATAGATAACGTAAACAGTGATTCATAAAACGCATTTTATTTGTCTTTTCTTCTTTCAAGACTCGAGAAATTAAAAAAAGAAAAACGGTAAAAAAAAGATTTTCCAGTTTCTAGCACTTTTCGTCTGCTGTTGTAATCGATGGAATGCCTCCCTCATTCCCAGAATCCTTTGAGAAACTCCACGTGGATGACATTGGTGACGTCACAGTCTCCTTCCCAAAGCCCCACCCCCTCTCTCGATCGTTCTTCCCCCCGTTTCTCTTTTGGCGCCTCGCCATCGATTGTACACTGAAATCAAATTGCGTCATATTTGACGTTCGATTGCTTCTTCGCAGGCAGGCCTCCTTTGATATTAAGAAATATCAAAAACGTCGACAGGTTTCGACGGATTCTTTCAGCTTGAAGAGGTCATTTAGAATCCTACAGAGATTTTTTTCCGGCAATAGACATGGGAGGGAGAGAGAGGAGAGGTTAAATATAGATTTTTCATTCAAATATTTCAAGTGAATCTCTCTATCTGTCATACACACATATGAAGTAAACATGCACGCACACTTAGGTAAATGAAGAAAACAAGAGTTTTCTTTTATGTAATTAGATGAGCGAGTTTTTTTTTTAGTTCGTCTATTTTTTCAAGTTTTGCTATAGTCAACAAAAAATCGAACTTTCCCCTTCAAAACTAAGTAAATGGTTTTAATTAATTATCTAGTTCTTATTAAAAATAAAAAATATTTATAAGCAATAGAATTCGTCATAAGAGAATTATTTATGAATGACTCGTGTCGCTAAAATTTCAAAATTGTATATTATTTGAACGTCATTAAAGTAACATAATAATAGAATCATAATCGTAGAATAGCTTCTAGTCAATTAATGTGCAATATATTTGTGAATCTATTTACACCGTATAGAACAGAGTCTTCCATAAAAATGAAGCATAGAAATATTTGGAAATATTTCAGTATAATACATTGAAAAAAAACATCCAGTTTCATTCCATTACGAGCATTTCTCTGGCAAATATTTAATTTCTCGAAGAAAAATAATTGACCTTGAATAATTTTCCCTTCCGTATTATCGACTTTTGCCGATTTTTCTAGGGTTTTAGCTGCATTCATGTATCAAGTTCTCAAGAGTTACTCTTTTTAAAGAACCCTATTTAATCATATTTCTAGATTAAATAGGTTTCTATTTTTTAACATACATTATAAAATAGTATTTAAAAAATAATTTTGAAAGGAAGTTCGCTCTTGATATTCGTAGTAAATTAGCGTTACGAGATCATTATGCGTTAACTATCATGCATTGTGTTGTTGTTGTTGTTATTATACTTTCCTCGTCAATTAAGGGGAAGAGAATCTTATCTTATCTTGGACGGATGGTAATGAAAACGCAGGTTCAATTTTCACTATTAAAGCTTGTGTTTATATTTAAACTTCTTCGAACAGATCCGTTGTTTTCTAAATCGTAGTAAATCAATCGCTCTAAGGAAAACAAATGCATGTAGCTGGTTCTCCTCGATTTCAACATTTCTGTAACTGATAGAAACATTTACGTTTTTACTACATTTGAAGGAATTCACATACTCCCTTAAGTACGACGGTCATTTCTTTCAGGCATCGTTGGATTTATTATAGGGAAGTTCATTTTCCATAAAGGATATTTCGAAATTTGAATTTTGCAGGAATAGTCTTTCAAGGTTGTGAGTATTAAAGTAGTACAGGGCGGCTCCCCCCCCCCCTTGTAAAAAAACTTATTTACTTTGAGAGCTGATAACGGTTTTGTTAATGCACAGATTATAATGATATTTTAACATGTTCGTATTTGGCATATGTGGAAATGTTTACAATAATAAAATATACAAATAAGGGATTTACATTTTTCATTGGATAACCGCTGGATATGGCTACCTTTCTCTTCTATTACCAAATTTAAGCGGTTAACGATATTGAAAACGGCAGATTGTAACATTGGCTGTGAAATTTGAGCTATCTCTCGGTCTGATGGAGTCTTTCAGGTCACAGAGAGTTGTTGGTGATTTTAGAAATCCCATAACTAATAGTCACAGTAGGGATTAAGATCTGGGGATCGAGGAGGCCACGCTATTGGAACATTTCGTCCAATTAATGTCTTCAGTAAAAACAGAAAGTAAAAAATGTTGGAAAGTTACGTTTCTCAATATGCCTTGTTGCCTTATGTAAGAAATAACATGATCCTGTAAAATCTGTAAATATCGGGCACTTGTGATTGTCACTGCTACTAAAACACCGTCGTTCTGTTCTTCGAAGAAAACCGATCCAATGATAATGTTTGCAGTAAAGTTACTTAGCGGGCAAAAAACTATTTAAACTCATTTGCATGTTTTATGATTAAAAAAATATCCGCGTTATGCTAATATGAACATGCTAAAATATCATTATAATCTTTTCATTAATAAAACTGTTATCAGCTTTCAAAGTGAGTAAGTTTTTTTAATGGATTTATAATAATTTTTTATTTATTTATTTATTTATTTTATAATAATAATAATAATAATAATGGTATATCAACATCTAGCTAAGATACACAAGCTTAGGGACATCAGCACTCCATACTACGAGTGTACATAAATATATCCCAAACAGTCTTAGAGAACGCCACACATAAAATTTTAATTTGACAGAGCTGTAATCACTGACAAAACTATCCTTCATAACGGCCCAGCGAAACAAAGTGACCTACATAATTGATATTTCCATCCCCAATACATATAATTTACAAAAGACGTACACTAACAAAATCACTATATATATAGATCTTGCACACGAAATAAAACGCCTTTAGGGAGTTACCAGGGTACATATGGTTCGTATCGTTTTCTCTGCCACTGGGATTATTCTAAACTCATTAAACAAAAGCCTTTCAATACTGAATTTAAACCTTCGAGTATGAAAATAGATGCTCGAAGATTTAAACCCACACTTATACAATATCTCACAGAAAGCCACAATTTCCACTTGTCACATTGTAAGGAAATTCTTATATACAGACATTAATACTTCCCTAAACATGTAATTTTGCCTTCTTTTCATTTGAGCCCCTTGGGCATGGACTCCTAAGCCCACCTCTGGGATTTGGCTTCCGGACTTGATCCGAGTTTGGTTTTTCTAAACAAACAACAATAATAATAATATTATCATTAGAGATTAATATTTAATTGTCTGTGGATTTTGTTTGAGCTATTATTATTTTTTTATTTACTTTTTAATTTATTATGCATAAGAATATCGTAATCGGGTGGAAAGATTTCTTCTTGTTATTGCAGAAGTAGTATGTTACAGCATTTAAAAACGTCTCTTATGCTTAAATATTGACGAAAAGGTTGCCTCGTCATTCTGCATTTCCTTGTCATGTTCGCAAAAAAAAATAATAAATAAATAAACAAATAAATAAATAAAAAAAATATTAAGTCAGGGATTTATAGGGGTTTTGAATGGCTTTAAACTTCATATGATTTATGAATTTTTTTTTAAAAAAACATTCAATTTCCGATTTAAAATTTATCTTCAAACATATTATAAAAATTTTATTTTTTTCCTTTGTTAAGCCTTTATTTCCTGCAATCTCTAGTGGATTGGAGTAGTGTAGTTGAGTCCAACGCTCTTGGGTGATCGACATGCGTCCTAGCGTAGTTGTTAGCTCTTTTTGCAGCCTAATCAATAAACGAGAAACTTTGAAAGACTTCCTATTAGGTGGCGGGCAAGCAGTCGGGCACACACAC
>JAHWFO010071949.1:519912-550230 GCA_023313115.1 Rhysida immarginata
CACACACACACACACACACACACACACACACACACACACACACACACGGGTGTTGGCTGTAGGTACGTAGGTTTGTTCCGTTGCTGGCGTCATGCCAGGCCGTCTGCCAACACGCGCAGGGCGAACATAAGGTTCCCTAGTGTTTGTTTCCACATGACGTCGTTTTCGTTCTTACTTGACGTCATTGGATCCGTCTTTCCTCTCTTTACCGCTGCCCGTCTCGTGCTCGTTGCAACCACACGCTTCTTTTCTTCATGGCACGCGTTAACAGCGCCCGTTCTATCGCAAGCATAATACTGCTTCCGACATTCGTGGGCGATCGCTTCAGGGCTGCCCGACAGAGCCCGCCGCCGCCACTGCTTCATCTACCAACCTGTCGTTCGACACAATCAGGTAAGAAAGCTTTAGAAACGATTGATATAATATAAGTTTCGCTGTTTTTTCCGCTTACCCCCTTTGAATGATGCCACAGCGTTCAGTGGCCAAGTCCCCCTCCCCCCTCCTCTCTTCCTACACCTCCTCCTCCTCCTCTTCCTCCTCCTTCTCCCTTCAGACACACGATGACGGCAACGACAATGATTTCGACTCGTGACCTTGAACTTGCACTTCCTCGTGCCTACTCCATTTTTAATGCTCCTCTCTCCGCTGCGTCTCGCTCTCTTCCAGCTAGCTGGTTAGTCATTGCGGGAGATGTTCTCGCATTAAACCACCATTCGAAATGATTTTATCAGAATGAGGATTGTGAAACCGACATTTTCCGACAGGGAGAACAACGCATTGTAGCTTTCCGCCTTTCTCTCGTATTCATGGAAAAAATTATTACGCTGAGTAAGTGGATCACTGTTTCTTTTCTAGTGAATTGAATTGTTACGTGAAGTAGTTGTGGAAATTTCATGTTTTAGTTGGTAATGCTTAGAAAGTTTAAATTTTAATGCGATTAAATCCGAGAACTAATAATTGGAGTCTTTCTTTGTTCTTTTAAGAATTGTTTTAACAATTAACTTCTCTTGAAAAGGCATGTTTCCAAATGTGTTCTTTGATGATAAAAAAAAAAAAAAAAAAAAAAAAAAACACATTAAAAATATAATTATACGCGAACTATCCCCACAGATGGGTAATGGGTAGTATACTAAATATAAAATGTAAAAAGTAAAAACAGTATTAGAAAAAATACCCTGTTTCAATCTTTAAATGTTTCTTTGTGTTAATTTGATTGAAAATTGTAAATTACTAATCTCATGTTTCAGCTCTCATAAATTCCTGGTTCAGCTTAATACAATTAGTAACAAGAATAATTACTTGGTTTTCCTTCAAATTTCGTTCTCTTTAGATAAATTTATTTATGTAAAATCTCTAAATTCTTGTAGAGATTATCAAAATTAAATGGAAATTATAAAGCTAAAATTTTTTTAGACATTTTCCGAAAAGAGCGCGCCATTTTTCTTTTCATTTTCTTCTTTTGATTCTAAGGAGAACAGAGGTTGCGGATAATCAATATAACTCGAGGCAATAAAAGAGATAAAGTAAAAGCAGCTAACAAAAATAGCATCGAGAGAAATTGGATAAAAGCAGATTAAGAATCAGTAAAAGGCTTAAGACTTGCGATTTCACAAGCAATTAGGCAAGAAAGTTCCTTGAAATTTCAAATATTCCTCATGGAAAATAGAATTTTATTTTATTTTATTTTTTATTAATAGGGATTTTTTTTTAAATAGCATTTTTATTCATCATCATAAATTTTCACTGCTGCCTTTTAAATCATTCATTTGAAAGGAATGAATAAGTATAGTATTTATTCACACACTTTGACATAAAGATTATTTCTTAGTAAAGGATGAGTAGCGATGGATGGACTTTTCCATGAGCCTTGACATCCATACACTCCCAGAGAGCGAGTGCTTTGAAAGTGACGCAACCCCATTTATCCTTTACATTTTTAGATACACACACACTCACACCCAGACAAACAAAACACATTCTCATACAAAACGCGTAAATAAATACGCCAGCAACATACAAAACATTCTCACGCGCTCATATACTCATGATATATATTTATTTCTCCACGTGGCTTATGGTGAAATAAAAATTGCTCAACATTTTTTGGACTGAGCGAAGTAAGCATGTGATTCACTCTCGTTCAGGCTAGGAAGAGAAGGCACTATTTCCAACCAATAGCCGATCGAATTTCATTTCCTCTTTTATGTAGGGGCTGTTTATCTTTGCTCTCCTCGTACCTCTCAACTCCTACACTTTCCTCCTCTACCCCCATCATCCCACTCAATTCCTGTTCGGATAAATCCTCCTTTCAATCTCCTTCCTTCAATCCTGAGGGAAAAAAATTAGATTACGGATAACAGTGCAACAATCGCGAAAAGTAAAAGCCACATTGCTGATGTTTCCAAATTTATCAGATACATACTGGGAAAAAAAAAGGTCACCCATTCTAAAATGTGCCCAAATAATCTTCCCGGGACTCGTGAGCCCACGTGTCTATAATCATAGAGCTCTAAGTCCTAAAATCGTATTTCCAGACGGAGTAACGATTCACTGCTATACACGTGTCTGCACTTATTTAATGAAAGCCATTTTATCGACTGCTTCCCTTTAAAAATGTGCTTAACCATTTCGGCCGCTTAACCCAGGAAACAATTAAAAGCTCCTCCAAGTTACGCGACTCCAACAACAGCGTTTAATCGTAAAACCTCCCCAAATCGCTTAATTTAAAACCAATTTCCGTTAAAGCTATGATTGAAAGAAAAGTTAAAAATAACAGTGAATAGCTTTTGCTCTAATTTTAGCTTCTGTCTTGGGCAATCCACTGCCAGTCTATCCCTTGTTCTGAACACGGGTAAGAAAAAGGAGTTGTCGACCAGGTGCTAGAGTCACGTGGCACGTAGATTAAATTGCACGAAGACTGAACTTTGAGAAACGGTCTGCCATTAAACAGTTCTTGTTTATGTTCTTTATTTTATATATCAAAACTCGTTTCCGATATAATCGCTTTCACGAATCTTTCAATATCCTCTGTGGAAGAAAAGAGGCGGGAGCAGGAGTTCCTTTGTTTTCTGTTCTTCCTCGGGAACTTTTTTATTCTCAGAATTATAAACTGCAAAGTTAAAAAGTTGTGAGTTCTGTTTTTTTTTTAAGTTTATTTGATAATTATAAATGTATGTATTAAAACATTTCGAAAAATTAATCATTCGTTTTCTCTAAAATGAAACCAAGCAATTTCAGTAAAATTTCTAGGTTTGTTTATTTAAAAAAAACTGCGAAATAAACGAAATCTTCTTAGTTGATGAAGTGGTTAAAAATAATATAAATGCTAAAATATAACTAAAATACAACTCTTGGTTCTATAATTTACAAAAGTGCTTTAACATCAGCACAATTTCAGTGCCTGGCAATTTAGGTAGCTATTTTAGAATTACTGTTAATACTGTTAATTCTGATTGGATGAATGCATTTTTTGGAATTTAATGTATTACAGAAGCATAACCGGACCTGTTTCGATTTGAATAGAAACCAATACGCAACTGACTCCGGTTATGAGTTCATGGAAAATGCGTCCAAGAAATTTCGGCGAAATCCACATTCTTCAAAGCATCGTTGCACGTTATCTTACTTGAATCTAGTTCTGGTTCCAAAATTTAGTTTGCTCACAAAATTGAATTATAGGTTAAATTACGTTGTAGATAACGTGGCGATTCTCCGCGCAGACCCAATTAGGCCTGATTTTTTGCCCGCGCAAATTTTATGACTGCTCATATCCATACTTTATATTTAAGGTTCCGTTTTTGACCCACTCCGCCCAATTTAAGTGTGTCTGTGTTTTAACTTCTTGAGTAAACTGGGAACGGGGAGATAGGAAAAGAAAAAAGAAATCAACTTCATTGATTTTTTTTTCCCGGTCTCCTCGAGGTGAATCGACGAAATT
The DNA here is from genome assembly GCA_023313115.1 of Rhysida immarginata. Classification (NCBI taxonomy): domain Eukaryota; kingdom Metazoa; phylum Arthropoda; class Chilopoda; order Scolopendromorpha; family Scolopendridae; genus Rhysida; species Rhysida immarginata. The sequence continues at coordinate 523,850 of JAHWFO010071949.1, forward strand.
TCCGTGGCATTGACTTGGCTCACGAACGGAAGCGGTCTTATTGATAAAACTCGTCTTATCAGATGCTAACCGTTCTTGGTGCACAGATGCCAAAGGAAGCATTTCTAAGAAGGTTAGGTATATCAAATCTCTGTGCTCTTCTGGTAAACGTTTTATGAATTTTGTGAAATTTTTATTGATTTATTTTTGCTTTTTACTGTCGTCTCATTTTAATTTTTCTCAGTAGTCAAGTTCAATTTGCAGTCTATGCCATTGATTATTCTTTAAAACGATAGCGGCAGCGAAACGGCGAGATTTAAAGATATTTTCGTCTTGGTTTGAAGGAAAAATTGCCAACACTTCCTGATATTTCCTAAAAACAAATCCAACGTCAAATTTAATGTAAAAAGGTGTGCACATTATTACATTCAAACAACGAATTAAAAAAAAAACAACTTTCATTGACACAGTATTAAAACTTTTTTTTTTAATATGCAAAACTCGACCAAGGCCTTTTTTTGTGATAGGCCTTCTGATTTTCTCATAACCTCACTTTTCAATAAACCGAAAAAATGGTCTTTATAAAACAGAAAAATATTTATTATAGACTAAGATAAGTTTGAAATATCCGAAGTCGCTAAAATTGCTCTACTCTTAATGGGCAAGGCTGGCACCTTTGAAGGAAATTTTATATATTTAAAACGAATTTTTTAAACAGAGAACCTAATTCCATAGGAAACAAATAAAAAAAAAATAGCATTGCATTGCAAAACACATGTCTAGTCTTAGTTTGTACTCCGTAAAATATGTATTGATTTTAATAATTTGCAGATCTCTGTAAAGTCTGAGTAGCCTCTTCTTAATTTCTTTTTCTTTTGGTTGAAAAATCAGATTTTCAACATTAAAACTAATCAAGTTGATAAACGATATAAAATTTTTATGAATGCAAATTTTGAAATAATTTTTCAGTAATTTTTTAAATTTGAAATTCCTCATAGTGACATCCATAGAACGCTGCATGGAGTTAAATGTTTTTAATAAGGTCCATATTTACAAAGAAGACAGTTTATACTCTATCGAATTATACAGTGTGTATACTAAACAAACGGCATAAAAATTCAAGGGGTGATTCTTCGGGTTATTTAAGAATCTTTTTGTACTTTGATGATTTTTGGAATGTCGCTTTGTTTCGAAGATACAAGGCGACAAAGGTTTTTCGACCAAAACAATACTGATATCTTTTAACAACATTCTGGTTACTAAAATCGGCTGTTTTTCATCTTACACAGGTTAATGCAGATATTTTTTTCTATGGGGCCATCTGAAGTTGTTAGTTTACTCTGCTCCAGTGGAAAAATGTAGATGATTTGAGAAATCGAATAGTTGATGGGTGTAATGCAATTCGGTAGAGTTCGCTAAGATTGAATTCATGCTGGTAGTCGTCCCTTTTCAGCAGTTATTGTAGATTATGAAGCTTCGCATGTAATATTAGATAATAAAAAATTTGTTTTTGTCTAAAAACTTTTATCGCCCTGTATCTTCGAAACAATGTGGTATTCCGAAAATCATCAAAGGTCAAAAGATTCTTAAAATAACCAAAAGAATCACCGCTTGAATTTTTTGCCATATGTTTAGTAATCACTCTGTATAGTATAAACTTACAACAGAAATATATAAGAAAAGTCAAATTAATATTTCTATCGGTCGGGAATATTAATGTTCATATAAATTGTAAAGCATTATTAAAATTTACAAATTGAATGATTAATACAGACTTGTTAAAAATGAATACCAAATTGTATAAAAATTATTAGCGGGGAAAAAATTCGTACAGAAAAAAATGAAATTTGATTTAGTCTAGATTTTAAATGAGGAATGCCGAGAGAGAACATTTTTTTTCAGAAAATAAAAGAACAAGTTAGAGAAGAAAAAGCAGAAGTACATGGCATTTTTCCTTAAGGAATGTTGCATCTAGAGAAAGTGGCATTTCCGTTTATCCCGTGCATATAAATAAATAATTTCCATAATATGTCTACAAGCATCACTCCTTTTCCTGTTTCTGAACCTGTTTCGTGAAAGTCGCTCACCAGGTAAAGGGTTGTAATCGCTCGAGGGGCCATTGGTCCAGTGGGCTTCTTTCTTGTCTTTCTTTTCTCTGTGTTTCTCGGCCACTGGGGATGTGGAAGACCAGGAAAAAGTGTGCAGGATTCCTTCCTGCTAGTGTGTATGTGGAATGCCCTGGAGCGTAGGCCCTTCCTTCTCTCCCAGCCTTGCTTGTTGCAAGGTGAAAGAACTCAACGGAGACATTGAAGAAAGAGAGGAAGAAAGAAAGAAAAAGCCTTTCTCATTAATCTTCTCCATCTGATTGAAAAAGGTCTTAATTAATGGTGACAAGGTTGTTCTCCCTTGTCTCTTCCATCAGCCACTCTCTGGAGCATCCTAGACATGATGGGATTTTTTTTTCCTTCTTTTGTGGTATGATTAATGGCCCATTGTAGAAAGATTTGCTGATTACTTTTTTACTTCTTTTATAATGATATCAAATAAATTTATTTTTTGGTTGCTTTAAGAACCTTCCCCTCAGTTTGTTCTTGCTACTTTTATTTATGATTTTATGAAAGGGAAATAAGTAAATGAAACCACCCTTTGAATTTTCACTAATACCAAAAATCTTATTTTTAACCTAGTCATAAATAAAACTATGTATATATTTTTTAAGTTAAGGTATATTTGTTAATTCTCTCTCTTATTAAAAAAGGACGATCAAAGTAGTTTATATTTGCGCATTTCATGATATGTGATAACCTCACACAAAACCGTATCAATAATTTATACATTATTTCTTCTAAATGCAAATAAAGCATATTATAGCAAATAAAAAGAACTTGGAAACACTATTCAACAAAAAAGCTTTCACTATACTAATCACGTATGTACTTTTTGGGACCAAGTCACTATCCAATTTGAAGTTTCCAAGTTCTTTGATTTGCTATCCATTGCTTCCTAGTTTTCAGCATTACGTTTTTGCCCAAAGCATGTTATTTTTTCCTCTTGAAACCGATCAAATAACACTGTCCAACAACAAAAAAAATTACTGACCAGAGAAGCACCGTTTCTAAGGTAATTTTTTGCGTAGATTACAAAAATGACTCTCATTTTTGCCTATCAGGTCTCAATTTTTCGTAAATCGTGATTGAAATTTTTATATTTTTATGCAAATTTGACACTTACACGTAAGTTTCAAAATTACTTATTATATTTTAAAAATATATATATATTTTTATTTTCAGCTACATATAATACTTAAATAAATGAAAATGCCTAGAGGAACTTATAAAAACAATCCAGATAACTTTTGTTATATTTGTGGATGTGTAACAACAAAGGTTTATAAGCGAAAAATATCAAATAACGTCAAAAAACTTTATAATCTATATTTCGAAATTGAAGTGGGAGATCAAATTAATTAAGTGAAACTATAGTGTTTGGTCTAAAATGCCTTAATTTACAGAAATTATAAAATTTTAGTATGCGATTTACCAAAAATTGAGACCTGATAGAGAAAAACGGTTTTGCAGATTCGGAATCAGCGCACCCAAATTACCAAAAGTCAACTACTCTTCGCCTAGTAGTTTTTTGAAAGTTAAAAATTGTTGGACAGTGTAATTAATCAGTCTAATTAAACATCATTTTCATTCTCAGTTAATGCTGATTATTTTATTGACAATTATTGTTTAATGTAATATTTTCCTCAATTTTAATTTTCATTCAATTTTAATTCAAAGACAACATTTTGAAGGGGGGGAAAAAAAAGATATTTTTCTTCTTTCCTTTAGAGCAAAAATAAATCACATTTTTACGTAGATGAAATTATTAATAAAAGAAAGTTCCCCCCACGACCTTATTAATTAATAAATCCAATTAAAGAGCTCATTAAGCAAATTAAAATTTTTAATTAGCTTATCATATCCACTTTCTTGAATAATTAGTTACGTTTGCTTATTACGTGTTGGATTTCCACTTTTCACTTAGGATAACAACTAAATAAATAATAATAATAATTAAATTAATAATGTAACAATTTGGAGCACATCCAGAGTTTAAAGAAAGAACTGAAAGAAAAACAACAAAAGAAAAAGTAAAAATCAAAATACGTAAAAGCAAATAGGTTAAATCAAAAAGTTTATAAAATTTACAAAATAATAAACATTAAATAAATCAATATTTAAAAATTTAGAAATGCAATGCATCTTATCGTCCTTTCTGTCATCGGAGTTATTCACACTTACACAAAAGCCTGACAACTACAATAATAATGAAACCATAAGCCAGATATTGTGCAAGTGTATATATTTTCCGCTGTCTCTTCCTATGTTATTTCATCTATTGACGTGCTATTTTACACAGATGTTCTTACAAATCTAATCTATGTTCGCGCCGAAGAGTAATGATTCATCATTATCTAATTGAACATTTTTACATGCAAACGATTACAAACACTACTACTGCCTGTAGTTATTGTAGAAAACATAGAGCATTGTTAGATAAGCTCTCTCTTGCACACAAATATTCGTATTTTTGTTCTGATGAAGTAGAGTCGTAAGAAAAACGAAAAGATCAGGAGGCAGATCAGTTGCCTGGTCGCGGGTTTGATTCCGTCGTATTTGTGAATAGGGCAAATGACTTAGATAGTGACGCACCTAAAAATCTAACGAAATTATGAACCAAATAAACGAGAGTTCTCAGGAAGGAACGTGGACTAATGCTCCGCGTGAGTCCAGTGCCATAGCAATCTGAAAAGGCTAATATGGTGAATAAATAATTAATCACAAAGCTTTATTTTTATCGCTTTTCAAACGGGATCTTAACACTAGACGAATATAAACCCACACAGTTACAAAATCTTACAGAAAGCCACAATCGTATAATAGGTCAAATCTCATATAATCTCAATCTTCGTTGAGCTTAGCTCTATTATGGATCCCGAACTTGTTCTGTGTTTGGTGTCTCCAAAACAACAATAGTAATAATAATAAGTCACATACGATAGTAGACAAACTGCTAATAATATACAAGTAAAACTTTCCTTCATACTTTTAAAATACTAAAATATTTTAGAATGGGGGAAAATACTTAACAGTTTAAATCATGGGCGTCTGCTGTAAATTTTGCCTTTTCATAAATATTTACTTAGGTTGATGTAAACCCATGTTTTTCATAGCCTTTACAGTAATTATATTCAAATTTTGGTTCACGGACACAGTAGTTGATTACAAGAATTTATTATTAAATCATCAATAAATGTATTTCTTATCTAATTTGAGCATACTATGTAAGAAATGATAGCGCCATCGATCATGAGCTCTTTAAATGACGATGAAGAGGATGTAAATATTAAAAAAATTATCCTGCTTCCCTTTCATTGTATCATTTAGTCTGTTTTAAAAATGTAAACCTCTTGCATAAGCCTACTATAAGCTCATCTAGTTCTTTATTTTACGGTTCGGACAGAATAAATCTTTTTAAGATTATCAACAGGATTAACACCTTTAGATGGAATGTCTAACATGGAAAAACTTGTCTTACAAATAAAAAGTGAGACCACACACTCTCACTTTGGTTTTTACTACTACGATTAATAAGTACGGAGACTGTGCTGATATCTTCAATTACGCTTGGAGGAGAGGGGAACTGTTTGACCATAGCGTAGAGGCACATATGAAGTAGCTCTGCAGTGTAGGGTTTTCCAAACAATGTTTGTCAGTGAACTGTAGTTGTTCGCGGCGTTCGTCGGAAGGGCATAGTGCATTACGAGTTCGTACCGGAAGGGACGACAGTGAACAAGGAGAGATACACACACAATTCTTGGCTCGCCTCCGTAATGCTGTTGCCGAAAACCCTCAGAACTCTGGAAAAACAAGAAGTGGGTATTTTTTTTCATGGTGCAGGCTGCATTGGCCAAAATGCCCTTCCACACCCTCCCTACTCACCCGAATTCGCTCCATGCGACTACCTGTTCTCCCGTCTGAAAAACGAATTCAAGGGACACCGTTTCAAGAGTGCCTCTGAGGTTCAGGAAGCAGCGGCGGTCGTCTTGAAGACCATCTCCTCCAAAAGCTTCCAGGAATGTTTTCAAACAGATGTACTCGCGTTGGCAAAAGTGCATAGTTGCAGAAGGGGAGTACTTTGAAGGTGGTTGTGTGTAACACGTGATAACAATACATCATATCCGTCAGGAAGGCCAGCCTCCAAACTTACTGATCGTAGTAGTAAAACCTGTCTAAAATAATGAACCGTAAGATTAAAATGCGATTTAAATTTTCTTAGACTTAAATAGGATTACTCGTTACTTAATTCGATTTTTATGTTTTATTAACAATAACAGGTTAATTGTTTGACAAATTTTTTCTCTGCTTTGACTTTTAAAAAAGGTTATTACTTCATCTCAAGCGAGTTTGTGATTACATTTCTTCTGTTTGGCACCGTTTCAAATCTAACTCGTAATTTAAAAGAATGAATACTCGTCTTATAATAACAGTTTCCAATCATTTTAGATATAAGACATTGTGCAATATTTTCAGGGGCCAGTTAATCGATTCCTTAGTTTCTATTTATATCATTCTACTTGAAGAAATTTAATTTTGTTTATGTAATAATAATGAGTGACCATGCATTGTTTAAAATCCTTTAAAACATTGTAGCGCCGCTCATCGCCAGGCGTTGATTCTAGTTTTAACGGTATATTATTACTTGAATGTTCAGCTTAATGTTTAATTCGTTTTCTTTCGTCATTTTGGCGTGTATGTATGTGTTTTTTTTCAAACGTTGGCGTTTTATTAGTTTGGAATTATCGTTGGAGGAGAATGAACGTAAAACCTGTAGTAATCATCTGCGTTATTTTGGTGCTTCATTGATGATTAATGAATGCTTCAAGAATCTTGTCTAGCGCCAGTGTTTTAAGCTAAGCATTTTCCCCTTTAACCAGGAAGGTTCTTTCACTAAGCCTGGGATATAAGACAATAAAATCAGTATTTTTTCCCTATTTAAGTTGATTCTTGTCAAAATGTCATCCACGTTGATGTCAGAGAATCACGTAGACAAATTATCGTTTCTGCTTTCCTCTAGATTTCATTGAATTTGTAAAATAATCGGCAGCTGGAGAAGCAGTCGCTGAATCCATAAACGTTGAATAGGGCCATGTTGGTTATTTCAATAAATGTAGAGAATTAATTTAATCATAACTAGTAATTTTGTTTATATGCTCATTCATTCATAATAAGAAATATATTATTGTCAATACTTTTATTCTTGGGTTTATAGGTTCACATATCCGTTAGTTATGCACTTGTTTTATTGATATGATTGCAATTGATACAGTTGATGAATTTACATGTTGATTGATGTCAGTATGTTCATTTTATATAAAACTCTCCATTTGCTTAGTTGTTAGGATTTCTCTCCATCTGAGATTGACTGGGGGTAAAAGGAACTCATATGGGCGCCTCCACCAACATTGCTCACATTTAAAACTTGTAATTTTAACTGAAGATGGTTTAAACCCGAAATGCGTATTAACGCAATAAAGAAGAATTTTGTTGTTATTGGAAGCCAAGTCGCTGAATATTTAAAGCATGACGATCCAATGTGTCATACCAAATGCAAATATGAGGAAACTGATTTTTTTTTTTTTTAAATTGAAATCCTTGGTCAGCTAGATCTCCAAGTTAATGTCTTCATGTTTATTCTCTACTGAAATGGAAGTTGTACATATTATATAAGGAAAAGCTGGTTCGCAGTATATAGGATGTATGTTTAGCTCTTATTTAAACCTATGTATATTGTAACTTTATGAAATAAAATTCCCCCTATAGTGTTGAGGGAAAGCATAATTTTTAAAAAACAATTTTTTTTTCTGTGTGTAGAAAATACGCCTAAATTCGTATAAAATTAAGAAAATGACAACAATAAGATTATTATATATTTACCTGGGAGGTATAGGACACTGTCACTTTTCCCAAACTTTACAAGAGAGCAGTTTGAACATGTTTGATTTTGTTCTCCCTTTATTTTCTTAGATATTAATTGAATTTTTGTAATAAAATTTTATTAGGAAACTTTTTGTACACTGTGTTTCATGTTGTTTTTTCATTTAATGTAATTTCTTTTGTTATTTACTGATTTCGGTAAAAAATGGACATAAGGGTCCTATATCTCCGAGGTACGGAATATAAAGTTTTATGTACAATAATGAGCTTATTAATTCGACATAAAACGGTACTTTTTTTTTTTTAATAAAGATAGAATACTGAGTTTGTAACATAGTTAAATGTAGAATTTTGGAGATATTTTTAGAGAAGATTTTTTTGAAGAATTTTTAAACAGTGAAAAAAAAAACAACGGTAAACTTTCAAAAAGACTTTAATTATTTAATTTAGAATAATCAAATTATTTAATTTTAATTTAATTATTTTATTTTAAATGTTAAGGTAAAATAAAAAAAAAATAAAATAACTCATTTCAATAGACCAAAAGTCTTCAACCTCTCAAAAAAGTATAGCATTAAAATACCTGTTTACAAATTATCGATGTCATATTATGTAATTGTAGAAGTTATATTGCATTATTATACAGATTAATGTTGTGTATAATATTATCAAGAATATTACTGTAAAAATTCTAATGAATATTTCATCTATTCTTTGCATGAGAATCTCATATTAAAAACTGATTTTAAAACTGAAAATGATGTTAGAATTAAGTGAAAAAAGATATAAATTAGTAGAATATATTTAAGCATCACATGCTTTTAAGAAACTCTATTTATAAGCGTTAAAATGGATAAAAATCGATATGTGATTTCTATTAATATAATAAATCGCACACCGTATACTTTTGCTGATTTCTCTATAAATTTCCTATGTTATTAGGGGAAAAAAATTACATAAAAAGTTCCATCAAATAGCTAGCATGGGTGAAAATTGCCGTTAAACTGGCGAGAGAGGAAGGGGAGGGGGTTATTAACCTAGAAGAGTGCGCAAGTGTGTAAATGTCTGTCTGTCATTCTATCTGTGTGTGGAGTGTGTGTATGTGTTGACGGAAATAGAGATATTTCGGAAGGACGTTTTCTCTGATCGGTGGTGAGGAACAGCCGCGATTACATCACCATCAGCGTCGCCGAGGCCGTTAAACTGAGGCGGGGGAACTCGGCTCGACTGCGAGCCAATCTCATCAGCAGCGGAAAAAAAAGGTGGAGGGGGGAACTCTATCGAATACGAGAGTTTATTTACTCAACCTTTAGTACATCTGACTTGGAAGGATTACAGAGTCTGAGTTAAAATGGAGCGTAATAAAAGCGAAGTGAACGACAACATTATAATATCAGTGTACAAATTATCGGTGTCATATTATGTAATTGTGGAAATTAAACCGCGTTATTATATATTATTGATATTTTAAGGGGAATAAATTCCGTATTTTATACTTTTTTTAATAAATTAAAAAGTTATTTTGTAATTATATTTGATTTCAACTAATTCATTTCTAATCAAATGTGAATCATTTCACTGGAATAAAAATTGTCAGTTATGAACTAGTGTTCTAGATAGTTAAACCTAATAATTAACGCCGCTGATTTTAAATGGTGATTAACAAGATGATTACTATACGAAGAAGTAGATTATAATATTATATTTTACTGTGGTTGCATCCCCCATTCCATGACATAATTCTATCTTCTTTCTTAGCGAGAAATTTTAATGAATAAGAAATTCTGAAAAGCTTTATCCTGATTAATTATAACATTAAACTCTATAAAATCGTTAAAATTTTAAAATTATAATTCTGTCTTATAAATAGCAGACTTTAATTTGTTTACTCTCAATACAGCTTCATTTGTTTCATAGCTTATTTTTTTACGAGTTTGTTGTTTGTGTTTTAGTACAGTTATGCTCTTAACCGTACTTCATTTATATTAAATTTAAAAGAGGGAAAGTCGGAATTTTCCTGCCAAATTGTTAAGTTTATGAATCCAATAAAAAAGCAACAAGTTTTTAAACATGAGAAGTTCATTTGTTTTTGTATTATATGATATTTTTCGTTCAGAAGTTCAGTCCGATAGTTTTTCTTTTTCTTCTTTTCTTGGCTAGTTTATCCTTCTTTGCCGTTACCATGGATTCGCAGAAGGAAATTAAATAAATTTGATGAGACAAAAATATTCTTCATCATAGAGTCTTTCTATTTTTGGAAATCTATATTAGGGATCGTATTACATTATGCCATTTATTTATATGATCCTTTGGCCTTTTGCAAGTTGTTTCTGTTCATTAGTCAGTATTCTTGTTTTGTACTTTTTTTGATTTCAACCGGCATTAACAATATATGCACAGAAGCGGATCAAAAATAATTTCTTAAAGTAACTTACACTCTGTCCAACAAAAGAAAATTTTGGCATGTGCAATTAAAATCTCAATTTTAAGTGTTAATCATTAAAATTAAAATAAATAACCTAAATTAAAATAAATTAAAACAATTCTTTTTGCTTTGGTGGTTTATGATTTTAGTCCACCTTTTAAAGCTTTAGTGTCCACAGTTTTAAGGTATTTTTTTAATTTTTAATGTTTTAAATTTTAATTTTTAATTTAATTTCAAGTCAAACACTAAACTTAAGCATTAAAATAAAGTTGCTAAAATATATTAATCATCTAATTGATATGCAATAAATATTATAAAAGGTGTCATCTATGCTTAATGAATCTATATATTGTTTCGTTCAAATCTCCTGCATTTTTTCAGATCTTAGTAAAAGAATGCATACAGCAGGAAAATGAAGCAACAAGAACTACAAGAATAACTCAAAAAACTTTTCTTTGACGCACTCTACATGCGTACGGGCATTGTTTTTGGAGGCATGTTGAATTATATTGATGGTTTGATTAGTTGAATAGTTAATGTTGAATAATGATTTTAGTCTTGGAGAGTTTGTTGAAGATAGTTAGATATCTTGAAGAAGTTGTTGATGTTGACGGTTCTCATAGTAAAGAAACTGGTGATAAGCTAGAATTGCACTGTAAATTATCATCACTTTCTTAACTACTAGAACCATCAACATCAACAACTTCTTCGAGATTTCTATCTACCTTCAACATATTCTCCAAGACTATAAAAACATCATTCAACATCAACTGTTCAACTAATCAAAGATCAACAGTGTTGGATTTATATTTTATTAATTATTTAATTTTATTCAATTAATAATAACTATTTTTAAATAGTATAAAATCATTCAAATTAATACAAAATTAATGTACTATGCGGAAACAATCATGTCAATAAGTTCAGTGTACGTTATTATTGACTAATGCATAAACGAGACGCACTTGATGGGAAAACACTTGAGATATGTTTCGACTGAAAGTATTCTAAAATAATCTGGGGGAAAATTTGTTGTCTTTTTTCAAAAGAACAGTGGAAGAAATTCGAACGATGAAATCAGTTTGACAACATCAATATAATTCAACATGCCTCCAAAAACAGTGCATCGAGTACTGGATGTTGCTTCATTTTCCTACCGTTTGCATTCTCTTTCTAAAATCTGGAAAAAAAAATAGGAGATTTGAACGAAACAATATATAGATTCATTAAACATAAATGACACCTTTTTATAATGTTTATTGCATACCAATTAGATGATTAATGCATTTTAACAATTTTATTTTAAATGCTTAAGTTTAGTGTTTGACCTATAAAAAATAGAGATAATTAATTTTAACACCTTTGTAGTATCAAGAGCATTAATTTATAAATTTTAATCTCTCTACATCATCATTTGTTTTCGTAAATTAATTAAATTCTAATCGTTCCAATGACTCTTCCAAACAGCCTAAAAGTAAACCAAGATAAAAGTGAAACCAATAAATTCTGAAAATGAAAGATATTATTCAATTGAGTGAAAAGTAAGCTAGAAAAAAAAAAAAAAGTTGCCATCCTGCGTTTTAGAAACAAACGTCTCATGCTTCTCCGCGGAAAATATAGCACCATTACATAATTAAAGTAAATTTAAAAGTAAATTTTATGTTTCTTTTTTTTTATGCACTTCGTTCGTGTTGTACATACAGGCATTTTAGTTTTAATATTTTAAAAGCGCGGATAACATTAATCATGGAGATTCTGTGGAGAAGAGAAAATAGCACATACAGAATTGTTTAATAAATAGAAGTTATGTTTTTAAGAAAATTGTTCATTTCCTTTTACCAAAAATATATCAAAAAAGGCTTTTTAATGAAAATCTCTTTTTTGCAGAAAAATTCTTTCCCGATTGCGCTTAATTGAATTGTATAATAATAAATAAATAAATAAATAAATAAATAAACAATCAATGACAGATTTTTCCATTTACATCATCGTTTTCCGATCGGCTGTGAATAAATTCCCATGAGCTTCCTACAATTGTTTACAGATGGCGCTGCACTTCAGAAAGCTGCGCATGTGGAGTTGTGGTTTTTTTTTTAATTTATTTTTAAAGCAACCTTTTCAAAACTCTTCTATCGGATGAACGCAATTATAATCATTATACTACGAACAATGTATTCCAAGGTAACATCAGCAAAAGGATCTGATGCAATTGCCATTGTATGAAATCGTTGCCGTCATTTTCTTTTTTATGCAATAATAAAAGGAAGGGAGGGGGTAGTCGCGATTGCATCGCCTCATCCTCTTCCGGTTTAATCGTCCGCCATTTCCGGTTGGAACGTCCTTCCCAGCCATTGTCGATGTGACGTCACGTGATCGCCATGGCGACGGCGTTCGCAGGCTTCGTCATCGACCGTCTGGGAAGCGTCGAACAGGGCATTGACCTCAGCCAAGCGCTCGATGCTCTGAGCCACCATCGCCGCCGCCGTTCATTCGCTCGCTCAATGCAGGGAAGCGGTGCACCGCCCGTCCAGGGAACGGGAAAAGAGAAGAAGAAGAGTTCGGCTCGGGCGTGTGTGAATCTCAACGCGTGCTTTGCCCACTTTTTCATTCTGGAATCGTCTCTGTAAATCATTTGTTAGCGATTTTTATCTCTTGGGGGGTCATTGACTCCGAAGCACATGATCGTTCCTGCTCAATCCAAAGAATTAAAATGAGTCGCTTGTTGTTCTTTCTTTTTTTAAATAAAGCTGCTTCTCACTGAATACTGACGCTAATAGTATAGTACTCAAAAGCATTTGTTCAAGATAGCAGCTTAATTATTTTTCCTTAATTAAAGTAGACTTAATTTAAAATACAAACGCCTCATTAAACCGTATAATTGTTCATCTTTAAAAGTGTGCTAGGAAAGCATGTTCGTAGTAATTATTATAAACAGGTTAAAAACAATAAAAAAATTCATTTCCAGGTCAAGTGAAAATAACAATGCTAAAAACAAATATCCAATCCACTTCCTTATGTATCTGCACATTTTAAGGGAGATAATAATAACTGCTTATTTGGAGATGAGATCAAAATTCTATGGAATAACGGAATTCGTCGCCATGAAAGATTATCTGCACACGAATAACAGTATTGAACTAGAGCTTCACATTATGTTGTGCACATGTTTACCTTTAGTATGCCTATTTTAAGTAGCATAATACAATAGAATTAAGGTTTTTTTTGCGTGCAGTCATCTATATGTAGAGCCGCAAATGTTATGAAGAAATTCCTCGGATTCTAAGCCATCGTATTATCCGCATAATCCGGATATCCGGAATCGTGTAACTGAACGTTTCAAACGGTTATGTGCTTAATGTTATGCATATTTTTACACGCTTGAGAAAAGTGTGTAATTTGAAATTTATTGCGGTGGATTCTACAGGCGTGTTCGGCTTTTCAAGACCAGTTTGAATCATTTTTCCCTTTAGAAATCCAATTCTATTCGAATAAAAATCTCTTCCTCCTTTGTAATTTACATTTAAAAAAACCTGTGGATATTCGGACCGTCCACCAGTAGACCGTATAAGCCCCTTGCAGCCCTCGTTTTTTCCCCCTCAACTGTTTTGTATAAGTTGGAAAGGGAGGGGGGGGGGTAGAAATTGAACGGTAATTTCCTCCTCTCCTTTTCTCCCCGGACTTGAAAACCCCTTCTTTCTCCTCTCCACCTTAAATCTCTTCTGTGCATATTTTTCCCTCTCTGTTTTTTTTTTTAAATCTCTGACATGAACTGGATTCTGTTGGAGATATACCCTACCTATTGAAGACCAGCGGCTCTCCTTGTCTATTGATTGTGTCTCCTCCTCTCCATCACACAAAATGGAATCACCTCGATGTTCGTTTCTTTCTCAACCAGAGGGGGGAGACAGGCAGCAGAAATGGGAACAGGCCCCGATGTCTATGACGATCGCTAACCAGAGTTCGTTCACCCCAACCACCGTTCCTCCACCTCCTCCTTCGTCTTGATAGCATTCCTACTATCGAGGGTGGTCGTCGTAACGAGACTCACAACACGTCGCACAAGCACGCAATACTCTTTCACAGTATAGTAAACACGTTTCGTCTATATTCTATCCTCTGCGTCGACGACATATTTCATAATAATTTTTTTGATTCAGATTATTTCATCGATTTTTTTGCAACATGAAACATTTTAATAAATACTTAAAAACTCCACACCCTTTTTATTAGGGAAAAACGTATATATATTTAAACATAAAATTCCGTTTGCGTTATCGTGATGGCAAATTGACTATTTACTTATTGGAGGTCTTTTCAATTTAAATTAGATCGTTTTGGTCGTGGGAGGTGAGAGAATTTTGAACCGAAGGTTTTTGACACCCAGTTAACAAGGAAGCCACGTTTTGTTCTTCGTGAACGATTTTCCACATTTATTCTTACTACGCCACTTTTTTTTTTGCGAGATATTAAATCTGTACGCGATGCCTCTTTAAATATCATTATTATTCAAATCAGACCCTAAATTTTTTACCCGTCCCCCGTCTGGTTTGAAAGGAACAGTGTAGACATCTTTCCAAGTTCACTGCTGAATATTTTATAAAATGTATCGAATTACTGAATAAAAAAAGCAGGACAATCGCATTCAATGTCTGTTCTTTCTAAGATCTCCAACCCTGCCAAATCTATAAAATTTGATTGCGCATTTTCTTTCTCATGTTGAGAGTCACAATAATGTCTTTTATAGGAATTTCTTCATTAAAATTTATATAAAAATAATAATGTGCTGCATTTATTATTATTATTATTATTATTATTATTATTATTATTATTAGGAAAGATAAAATAATTCTCGTCTTAAGTTGTTGAGATAAGTGCTACTTTTATCTGGATGAGCCTTTTCGTGTTGCAGACTTTGTCTTCTCTTCAATTGACAATTAACCTGGCAAAGCCAAGAGAAATCGCTTCAGATATTCGCCCTGAAACATCAGCTTCACTATTTAGAGAGTTAGGAGATAACTTAACCCTTTTAAGGGTTGATGACTCTTTCTCTTTCTCTCGTTCTATGCTCTCTCTCTCTCTCTCTCTCTCTCTCTCTCTCCTCGTTTTTTCTCTATCTATCTCTTTTCCCTTTATTAGTTAAAAAAAGCAACAAACATTCTTACGAAAACAATAAAAATTAATTTTTAAAAAATGAAAACAATATATATTGTTCAAAACTTTTAAAAAGCTTTTAATTTAAAGGAATATTAATAATAATTTTAATAATAAATAATGATCATTCTATATTATTTAACTGAATTAAATGCTATCTAAAAATATAGCGATTAATCTCTCGTCATAAAAATCAAACTGTAACTTCAGAAATGAATATTTTAATAAACTGGTTTAATAAAGTAATTAAAAAATGTTGCACACGAAAATCTATATAAAATTTCACAATGTTTTCTAACTTGTTCTAATGTTTATATACTTTGATAATAATTATTTTAATTCTTATTAACATCTTTTATAAGACTGTATCCCTTAAGAGCATAACTCTTTCATAATCAAGTTGTACTATTTGAATGTTTTACAAATCTATTTAGAAGTTAGAAAATAGGGTCGTAAAAACTGATGTTAGACTAAAAAGAGCAAATAGAAAACCTAGATGACCAAGAGATAATGTTTTTATTTAACCACAAAATGGCGTCATTGTCGTCTGACAATAAGGCCCCAAGTAACTTCTGAACATTAGGAGCCATTTCGTGGTCAGACAGCTGTTATGATTACAATATAATGACCACGTTTTCACTCAAATGGACTCTTTTAGAGTTGCTGTTCAACCGTGGTTTCTCTTCAACTAAAGAAATGTGTATGCGTCCAGATATATATAGTGTTTTATTGTTAGATAGATACAAGAGGGACATGGTTCGGTTTTCTTTAGTTAGATAGATACAAGAGGGCCTTCATGGACTCATAAAAAGCATCCGTTGTTATGATAGATTTCAAGAAATTTTATGAAACATAACATTTGGTGTTATATCTATAAAACACTCTTTAAATTCTCTAGAAATAATAATTAATCAGTGCCATCTTTTAACGTTAAATAGATTATCATAATCTATATATTGTATTTACTTTTTCTTCGTCATAAAGAAAGGATGGCCTTTCTATAATGTGGTATATTTGGCCCGTTTTGATATGAATTATTTACCATGTATCACTTCTTAATCAAACATAATTATCAAGAAAAATTATTAACAATGGAGACGATAAAGTTGTGTGACCTGTTTTCAAATGTTCGAAATCAAGTGGATTTGCATATATTCAACTCAAAATAGGGAGGAACTTTTCAGAGGGGAATTGCGAAAACAAAGCTTTAGAATAAGAGAATAAGCTGTTGCTATAACGACAGAAAAACAAGATAATCGCAGCCTCAACTATTTCAGAAAGAACAAGATAGTTTGGAACCGATGCAAATATATAACGTAACCTTATAGATGATTGCAAATTGACACATAAAAGTTATTTTCTATAAAAGAAATGGGGTGGGTGGGAAGAGTTTATTATATTGGTCGATATTCAAATCGACGACATTGCATCACTGGAGAAGAATAGGAGGCGATGTCAGTGGTGGGAGGGAACGTTTTGAGTCGATGTCGTAAGAACCCGTTGCAAGGATAAACAATGGAGCCTTGTCGGTTATCGAGTGAAAAAAGAGGTCGACCTGAGTGTGAGGAGGAGAGCGAAAAGATGGCCACCTTCACCTTGTTTCAACTAGAAAACCCGTCTCCAAGTGACCTTCCTTCTTGTCCTCCTTCGCTCATCCGAGACAACGGCCGGCCCCGGTGGGTGGTACACAGGTTTACAATGCCGTCCCACTCCATCCTAAGTTTGGGGTCAGAATTAAAATTAAATCACCCACTAATAGATTTAATAAAAATAAAAAAAACTACCTTGGTAGAATACTGGATAGTAATTGTTCTAGCATAGAAGGGAAAACAATAGAAATTGCGGAGGAGGACATGGTTCGATAACCGATCTGCTCAAGTTATGACATAACACAATATTCTCGTGGAATAGTCTCGTGCAAATGCGTGAATAATGGCTATATGGTCCTGAAGGTTTGCTGAATTTAAAGACGGAATTTTATGGTACTGTAGTTCATTAACATTTATTATATTACGTTGTTATATTGCATTTTTGAAAATAAGTATGTGCGTAAATGCAAGTAATACGTAGTCTGTATTTATTTCATTCCAGCTCATTAGTTTTATCCGAATTATTTCTAATCATTAAAAGAACTTTGAATTAAAATGATAATTTAAAGTATCGATAATATAAATATTTTTCATCTATCTTAAGAACTTCTTGTGCATAATAAAGATTGTGCATTAAAAAAAATTTAAAGAAATTATTAGCACAATTTCTTCTGCTTTTCATAGGGTTTTATGATACATATGGTCCAGCTTTCAGGAATGCTAGCAAATGGTTATTGATTTAGCTATTGCTATTTAAAAGGGTGTTTCAATATTCGTTTTATAAACGGGTCTATAGATTCAACGTTATAGAGCCGCAGAAAAAATTTTGTTTCAAATTATTGTTTAAAAGTTTGAAAAGCATAGAAATTATTTTTTGGACAGAGATAACAATTTTAATTGCATTTTAATTTTGAATTTTTTATCAATGTCCGAAGAGAGTGTCTGATCTCATGGGCTTCGGAGTTTGAACCACTATTTTATTTTCTGATGATTAATAACCACGGAGTGTAGGGGATTACAGATGGGATTTAGAGCTTTGTGTAAGAATTCCTTGCTCCATAAAATTCCCATATAGTCATTTCATTAGTCAATGTTTTTTTCTTTTGGTCTTTGCCCATAATGAGCAACGCGTCGAATAATGAAACGAAGGTGCGAAATTCCTGCCCGGCTGTTTTAAAACATAAACAAAACAAATTAGAAGGATTTATCTCCGTTGCACAAGAGCACGAATTGAGAAATGAACGCAGAGGAGCATTTCATTTCCAACGTGTATCGTACTGTGTTATGCAACGGGCAACACGAGTCGAATAACCGAGAACGAATCGAAAAACCGACGGTGATTGAACTCCGCAGCGAAGAAAGTTTACGAGGACTGATGATGAAGGATTCCCTCGAAACATCTGGAAAGAAACCTATTATTATTATTATTATTATTATTATTATTATTATTATTATTATTATGTTTTTGAATGGAGAAAACGGATTTGTTCAAACCACACTTTCAATATATTTTATAATAACTCTTTAATAATAGTAAAAACAAATTTCAAAAAAGTTGTTCAGACTACAATGGTCAGGTGACTTTTCAGTGATGCAGTCTGCCTTTTTCGTCGGATGCGGACCATGGCCTTATAGAAAATATCAGGCCTGAACATGATGTCAATAATGTATTGTTGAAGCACTAAGATTGTGACGTTGAATTTACTTCTGTAATAGCACCATCCAAGGCCAGCTAGATAAGCAGGCCCTGACGCGAAAAAAATATTATTAGCACCTATAATAGTAGTCCGACCAACAATCCAACCTTCATTGTTTTCAACAAACGAATAAATATTTATTGTTAAAATCCAAGCTGGAAACAATGAAGGTTACACTGTTATTCGGACTAGTGTGATCATGTGACTTCTCTGCGTCAGGGCAACGCCTCCTATAAAGAAAGCCTCCGTACTAGGGAAACTGCATTTAGGGCCCTAAATCAACACCTCCTAGAGAGAAGGCCTGCGGAAAAAAGGTGTATACATTGTTACATCATCATCAAGCGGCTATTGTTAATCGTATTTCTACCAATAATAATCCCTAAATTTGGCCATTTGATGGTGATGTAACAATGTTTACACCTTTTGTCCGCAGGCCCTCTCTCTAAGAGGTGTTGATTTAGGGCCCTAAATGCAGTTTCCATACTCCGTACTGGAACGTTATATATTGTTACATCATCATACTTCGACCGTTGTTAATTGCATTTCTACCAATAATAAGCCCTAGATTTGGTCGACTTATGATGATTTAACATTGTATGAAGTCTCAGTTATTTGGCTTTCTTTCTAGGAGGTGTTGATATAGCTGACATTATCTTAAGAAGGCCAAATTTATGGCTTATTTTTGGTAGCAATACGATTAACAATGGACCAGTTTAGGTGATGTAACAATAAATGACGTTTCAATGAACAGGCCTTGCTATCTCGGTGGCTCGCTTTGAGGACACCAAAACGATGTAACAGTATTTTTCTTTTCATGTTGAGGCCTGGTATTTACTAGAAGGCCATCTGCGGACGTGAACATACTTTATGCTAGCGGCAACAATGCTTAAATGTGCAACAATAAACGACATATTCATTCATCCCTCGTCAAAACTAATTATTTATCGTAGCAATTAGGCAATTCGTATTAATGAATTAGTATCATTAGCACACGAATCATTTGAAAATGTTTTCCGTTAACGTGCATTATCATTGGCACTGAGTATATGTGTACCAAGTTTCAATTCTCTACCTTGTCGGGAAATTGGTTTAATATTGGCTGCAAAATTTGTACCACACATATGAACAGATAAACTTGCTGGTGAGTTAATTAAAAGTGTTGAAAAAAATGAAATCACAGCAAACAGAATAGGGTATATCCGATTCATTTTGAAGATAGTCCTACGAGCTGATAATAAATAATTCGTGTTCCTAATTTTGTTCTCTACATTATGTCGTTTATTATACGAAGTTTGTAAATATACATCTAACTCCGATTGTAAGTAGTATATGAAATGTAACATTGGGAAATGTTAAACGTAAAATTAAAATTTTTTCAACGTTCCTGATTTTCCCGATCTTTTTTGAGAAATGCGTTCCTTTCTGATTTTCTTAATTAAAATTTGTTGAATGCTATTTTGAAATAGGCACATGCCTGAGTAAAAAGTAAAAATCTAATACTGAAGAAGAAAAATTATTAGATCGCACATAATTTCTATTTTACTTTAGGACCAAAAAAAAAAAAAAAAAATCGCGATTCAGATATTAACAAAATTTAATTAGCAGGAATCTTTCTTTCCATGCCCAGCCAAGTTTGAATTGAAAAGATTAATTGCTCTGCAATTCGTGTATAACGAAATTATACAAAATTAGATTAAGTCATTTTTTTAAGTTTTTTTTTTTTTTATAACGAAATTTGTCACCGTCTATATTTATTAATTACTATATTTAAGACGAATATTTTACTTAATTATTGAGCATTTATAGTATCTATAATCGTATTATTATGAGAAGAAATTGAATGGAACTTCTGCTTATCCCCGGCGTTATTAGCGTGGCTCTTTTCGCCTTCGAATTGGCTGGCGTCGCCGCCGTACTAATGAGGTTGATGCCGTACTCGCTACGGGTAGGGCAAAGGAAAGCCGCGTTGGCGCTTCAGTGCATTGCGAGTCGTGGTAGAGCCAACTGGCGTTGGAAGGGGGAGCCAGGCAGCTGAACCGTTATCCCGGCCGCCGACGCCACTGCTGTGCTGCTGTAGGAAGTGTGCCACGGAGGTGAATGACCTCGCGCGTAAACACAGCGGAGCTCATGAGGGAAGTTGGTAGCGCGCAAGAGAGCGAGCTCTGTCTGCGTCATTGGTCATTGCACCGAACCAAACAGCATCAGTTTGAAGGAACGGACGTGGGAAAAAGCCACCATGGGATTATTCGAAATTTCGTGACTTTATTATTGTTGACTGTTTATGGAGCTAAAAAAGTTTGTTTTTATTTTTTTCTATAATATTTTAGATTAGATAGAACGATTTTTTTGAATTTTCCCCCTTCAATTCACGTTATTTCTTTTCTTAAAACGCAGATATCGCATCGAGTGAAACACTGTTGCTTCTTCCATATAAAAGTGGTGACACTAAAAATAACGTAAAAGAGAATTATTTACTTTTCATTTTTACTCGGTGATAAACCGTTAATTCTCGGAGCTCGGGGAAAAAGGGTTTCATCTCGTTCTGCTCTCCCCCTCCCCCGTTTTTTTTTCACTCGTTTTTATTTTTTCTTTTATTTTTTTCCTTGTTGCTTTCGATCGTCATCGTCGAAGCCGTCGGAGTGAGTGAGTGAGTGAGTTGCCCGGAGGCCACTGCCCCAACTAGGTTACGGCTCCGTGCCGCCGCCATGGCCGATCTCCCAACCGCCTGCTCCCATCTCATTTGGCCCACTTCGTTCCCGTGAAAAAGGAGGTTAAGGCACCGGGATAGTTTTCTCAACCTTCTCCGAACAGATTTGTGTGCTTTCTCGTGGAGCGTGTGCGCCATGCTCATCGTCCGCCCCGCTGCCGACCCCATCGACCGACGACGGCATCTTCAGCGTCTTCTCCGGTAAAAAGATGGATCATACGGGACTTCAAGGGATTACCTAGGAAAAAATTTTTGCTTTAACAACAAACCGTCGATAAATTGCAAAGAATCTCTTTTCTAATTTTGCGTTCATTTTCTTTTAATGTTTCATCGTCCATTCGGATTTTTGAGTTCTCTTCTTTTGTTGGTTCTCCGCCTTTGATCACCCGGATACATCCACCCAATCGATCGAAACGTTGGCTCTTCGACGGTGCTGCCAGAATCAAACACATTCTGAATTGGCTTGGATTTTTAAATATTGCAGTGCATTATGTACAGATATATTTTTATACACTTTCATTCTTAGAGAGTCACACCCGAGAATTTGATTTGACCTCCAGTTTGATTTGTTTTTAAATACACGTATTTTTAAACCACAAAAAATACAATATACGATCGGATTTTTTTCCTCTTCCATTCACTGTTCGAAAACGTGTAACATTCGAAAATGGACTTTGGAAGGCCGGAGAGCACAAGAACGTCTGATAAGGGTCAGGTAAGAGAGAGTGGCTTTTACCTTTGACATTCATGAGAGTGCAACAACCAATTACTTTAAGAAATTTATGGCCAACATTATTTTGCCACCTTAACTGTATATTCTTGAAGGTTCTTGAAACAATAGCTTAATCAGTAGGCCTCCTTAGGCAAATAAGTTAATTGAATGAACGAGAAGGAAAGCTAATGATATTTTAATATATTTTAATTAATATATTTTAAGTCGTTTTATTTAATTTTTCTTCAACTTGATATTCTTTATCTTCAATAATAATAATAATAATAATAATAATAATATTTCATATTAGTTATTAATTTCAGCGTTCTTTCTCTTTTGGTTAGAATTTATGCACTTATATATTAATATGGACATTGTTGCATTTATTTTATTTATTTTATTGGATTGTGTTGCATTCGCAGTAAACAGTATTTTTAAGCATTTTTAATCAAAATTAACCTCATTAACATAATACGCTTTATAGAAAATAGTTATTTTAGGAAAATTATTTCATCAAACTTTTAAAACTGGATATTTTTAAATGGCCATTTTAAAAATAATACAAAACGTTTTATAATAATTTTTTATTTAAAATTTTAATAATTTATGCTCACTCAAATTTATATTCAGATATGAATGCAAAAAAAAAAAATTAAGTTTTAATGTTAATTGTGTTGAATTTAGATAAAGAGGAAAAAAGAGCTTTCGATGAAATAACAGTTTCATAAAAAGTGATATAAATTATTTTATTATTGAATAACCTTCAACGGAAGTTATTTAATTGAATCATTTTTTACATTATTGTTATTATCATTATTATTAGAATACCCTATACTTTTTTCATAAAACCATTTATTTCCTTCTGACAAAATATCCTGCAAAAACATTTTTCCGCTGCACATTGTCACCAGAGCTTCCACCTCACCTACGTAAAACAGAGTATATGGATATAGAAACCGCTGACTTTGACGTAAACTCGAATCCCCCACCACCGTACCTCTTCCTCTTTCCATCTCTTTTTCATTTTTTTAAGTGCGGAATTATTGCGAAAGAGTTGATTACCATTCTGAAAACTGCGCAGAAAGTAGAAAGTCCGAGTGAATTTTGAAATAAATTTTAGTAGAAAGCGAAGTTTGCGATTTACTAAGATTATATTCAGTCATAGATTCGTAGATTTATTGTAGTGATTTATATTCAAAGTCGAACTGCTCAATAGGCATTGTTGAATAGACTGCTCAATTGTTCACATCCACATGCAACAGATTGTCTATGTTCTGTACAATCTGATATGATTGTCTTTAAGAGTTTTTATAAAAAAGGCAACCATCTTAACAGATTTTAATTTTCTTTTAATTTTCTTTCTAATGGTAATGTTTCAAATTTCTTTCCCCAACGCCTCAGTCGCATTTCTCCGTTTTCTTTGGTATTTTAGAACCCGCTTGGATTGCACAACGCTGCTTTAGTGAACACTGCCATCTAGCGGAATGTAACAGGGCTAAACGATGCACGCTTTTCGTCAGGCATTTTCATTGATACCGATTACTACTATTCTTAATTATTCCGAATTTTAGACTAAATATTTGAATTTATTATCATTGGTGATAAACACAGAGGTGAGGATACTTTCACTATGCATGGCTCGTTTTAAACAGTTAAATATCTTAATCACTCATTTCTATATTATCGCTGTAGCATTTTTTTTTTTTTTTTTTTTTTTTTACAATGTAACTGACGAAATATTTAAAAAAATTACACAAAATATTTTTTTCTTATGCACACATGAAGTATTTAAAAATTGTGAATTTATGGTTTTATTCAGAGTGTAAACTTTATGAGGTTTAATTATTCGCCGTAATCATATACAAGAACAGCTATAAAAATGAGCATTTCCTGAGTAATAAAACTGAGCATTTTAATGGATTAGATTGGTTGGTTTGAATTTCTTAAGGGCGCCTCAACAGAAAAGCGTCTTTACATTTCTCCAATTTCTTTTATTACTATATTTAACTCTTGCTTGCTTTTCTTGTTCTAGCTCATTGTTTTCTTTAGATTTCCTATTAGTTTTGGTAATATGGTTTCAATAAGAATGACGAAAAAGTTCAATTAATGATGTTCACGTTTTCCGAAGACTTTCTGTTCTTAATATTCTAGATAGAGAGCATATACAAATCTAAAAATATTCTAAGTAGAAGAATTTGTATTAGGGCTAAGGCTGTATTTCTAGTCATCTAAGTGGAAATCGAGGATGAAGAGAAGAAATACTCGCATTATGAATATAACTTGATTAGTATATTGATCACTTTATATATGTGTATCCAGTAAATAGCAAGTAGATAATAAAATTAAAATGAATGCTATTATATATCGTCATGGAATTGTTGAAAATTTAAAAACATTTTTTATTGTATATCTCTAAAATTATTATTAATTATGTTCATAATAACCGCTTTGTCAGAACATCTATTAAATATTGAAGCAGTTTGACTGAAATTTTGGCTAAAAAAAAAAGCACATATTTAATTATCTACAACAATTTTAAATTTGTACAGTTGTACACTGAAAATTCATATGAGATTGTAATGGTTGGATGGGAAAAGTTATCTCTTACGAACATAATTATGAGTGGCATTAGGTATAAGATTCCAGTATCCGTGGTTAAAGTTTAGGAAAAGAAAAACTAATACGAGTGATCAGATTATGACTATCACCGATGCCATCTTTATCACGCTTCTGTGATATATAAAGAGATTGCAAGAATGAAATATAATAAAATTCAGATAGAAAATCTATACGTGACACTCTAAATAGGAGATTACTTAAGTATGTAAAAACTGGTAGGATACAATTGAAAAGTTAGAATTTACTCGAAGAGATATTATGATAACGGTCTTCGTTACATTTTATTAAAAGATTTCCCCCGGTACTCAAAGCAGGAATCACGTTCTCCATGTGAAAATGTTCCTCTTCTTTTCGTTTGGTAAATTCTATTTTGTCAAGGCGAAGTGGTTTTGGAATTCCTTCCGTTCGTTCAGGTGACCCCACTTTTCGCGGAGTCCCTTCCTTCTCTTGTCTACTAGTCGAGGAGGGGGTGGGGATCTGTTACGTTAAGCGCGTGGGTGGAGTTGCTCACCTGTGTCTCTCTTTCTATTCTCTCCGCCCACCTTCTTGAGAATGTTAACCTCATTTCAAGGCCATCGTCCCCGTGACCCTCTTTCCTCTCCATCAGGGAGACTGTGAGAGAGAGAGAGAGAGAGAGTACAATGCACATCTTTCTCATTGCTTAACGATTTTTTTCTTCCTTTTAAACGATGGCAAACATTATATAAAATGAAATAGTTCGATGTTCTCTGTAGGTCAAGAAAAATACGTCAAGGTGCAAGAGAAGGAAAAAATGTACTGGAATTAAAATTTATGTTTTTTTTTTTTTAAATAAGCAATCAATTTTTTATGGCTAGAATAAAATCATTAGCATATAGAAATTAAAAGAGAAATCAATCGTTTTCCTTCCTAAAGTTTATTGATAAGGATATATGCTATATACTTTACAATACATGAAATATAGGAATTGAAAGTTGATAAAATTTTAAAATTAATTCCATATAAATATGAATATTAGAGATTTTTTTTCAAATAGAAGAATAAACTACTTATGTACTATGTTATTGTATATTGTCATACCATGCTATATTGTCATAAAATTTAACCGAATTCATATGCATATTAAGAGAATCCGTTGCAAATAATTTTTGAAACAGAAACCTTTATTTCGAGTAAATTAAAAATGTTACAAGATGAAAATATTAAAATAATCAATGGTTCGGAAAGTAATCTAAAAATTAAGGTTTTATTTATTTGTGTTACACTTACAAAGTGGTTATTTAATTTTTTTTTTTTTGTTTTGAAATATTATTCAAGGAGATTTTAGTCTAAACCGTTGTGTAAGAACAAACATGGTCTAAACATTGAGTAAAATTTGTTTAAAAGTTTAAAAAAATAATAATAATAAGGATGCGTAATTAACTTAGGAAAAAATAATTCGATATTGCTAAAATTTGTAGTCTGTTAGAATATGAGACGAAATGTTTATAAAAAAATTGCTTTGGTATATAGTTCTGAATATAGCTTAATTCATTACA
>JAHWFO010071949.1:560522-609832 GCA_023313115.1 Rhysida immarginata
TATGGTGAAACTTATGTTTGTTTGAGCATAAAATATAACAGGGTTTAAACGAGTCTGTTGCTTTCCTAAGAATACATGGTCTTCATTCATTGTTTTCCCAAGCACTTTATTGATTTTTTTTTCCGTTGTTTAAAATGAGAAAGAGGTAATTGATGATTTCATCCAGTTTTTCTAAGAAAAGACATGAAAACAACAGAAGTAAAAATCACATGATCAACTCTTCATGCGTTCTCTTTCAACCAAATTTCGCAATTCTGGCTTGTCGAATAGATAAGGGCTTTTAATAGGTGTAATATTATTAATATAACACTAAGCCTTCGACCAACTCAAATGGTAGTGTTAGAACCGTTTCAGATGGTTGCATCATTGCACTTTATTTCCTAGAGAGTCAAATAGTTATCAATTAATCTGTCCGTGTTATCTATGCCAAGATTGGAATGTATAGGAAGCATTTTTTAAATGTTTATTTATTAGTAAAGCAGGCTCATAACCACTCCGAATTTAAGTTCTATGTGGAACTAAATGAGAGATACTTGAAGTCCTTGTAATAATTTCAATTGTCTGGCAAATGCGACTTTATTCCGAGTAAAAATGCCCTCGCCAACCCCCCCCCCCCCATTCCACCAGTACTGTCTGTTGGATGAAGCTGTCTGACTCCATCCTTTGCAATGCTAAATTTTTCCATAAAGCGGTTTACTCTGTAGCTATTAAAGCGGGCGCTCCTTTTTTTTTTTTCTTATTTACCATGGTACTAAAAAGTCGATCACGAAAAATCGGTTATGGGCGTCGAAAATAAGATTCTATTTTCTGTTGGTATGAAATGCTACACCTGGTATTTAGGAATAGGTTGGTCAATTTCTAAGAAAAGAAATAAAATCGACTTAGTTCTATTTTTTTACTTTGATTACTTTTACTTTCACTGTCTGATCGTTCCCGAGAGATTATTTGTGGATATGACAAATTATACAAAGATTTTTTACAGATTTTTATTTGATGCTTTTGTCGCAAAAATATACTAATATCAACTTTTTTCATCCACGATTAAAAATGCCCACTCACCGAAAAAATGAAGGGCCATTTAGAAAGTGTAATATTATGGCATTCATGGCATTACAAGCATGGCATTTATGTTCCTCTAAATCAAAATTAATGTAATTTGTGTACTCACAGGATATAAATAAGACATGTCTTGCTGAATTTTCTTTCATAGAGTTCTTTTGATAACATGTTTAGAGCTATTCTGTTTATTACATAAGAGTTGTTCATTCACAACTTTATCTAGAGATTTAGCCTTTATTTGGTTATAAATGAACGTGTACAGTATTTTCACTTTCGCTTTCTTAAAATACAGGCATTCTCTAAGCAGAGTATTTGCATTTTATTTCAAAAATTCCGAATTCAATTTTTTAATTTTTAATGGGTAAAATCAATTCATTAACGATTTCATAATTCGAAAACTTAAAGTAATATGGATGAGATTAATTTTCACTACAAAAAGATTTGACTTGGAAATCTCTTGGAAATCTCTTGGAATTCTTAGAATTGTAACTTTTTTTCCTTTTATTTGACTGGCCCTTTGTGTTCCGGTTAATTGGACTACCTATTTATTTATTTATTTATTTATTATTATTATTATTATTATTATTATTATTATTATTATTATTGTAGTTAGCAGACGATGCTACAAGCTTAAGCACAACAAACGTTTTATAAGTCTACGAATCAGCTTCCAATTTCAAATAAATTCTTTTAACTAAAAATATACATTACTGCTGTATGAATCAGGAGAAATTTCAATAAGAGTGAAATTATATTCTCCGATTTCAAGTAGTTAATACGAAGTTTCCTCATAAGAAAGGACTATTATTTGTATTCATATAGAAGATTCTATGCAAATAAAAATGCAAACATTTACATTTTTAAACGCTTATAACATGTTTTATTATTAGCATCCTTTGCTTAACGTATTGAGGAATTTTTTACAATTTTATAAAAACAAATAATTAAAGAGACTCTTTAGACAAAAGTAATTTTTCTAAAATTATTATTATTATTATTATTATTATTATTATTATTATTATTATTATTATATTTAAATAAAATAAGCTTTTATTTTTATTCGAATTTTCCTTTCGGGGACTTAACTTGTCAGCCTTTTTTGCTCGCAATTAAATGTGGGTGGTTTCTTCGGATATGGTTCTTACCTTGACGACAGTAAGACCTGAAAAATGGGCTAGTGACAAAAAAAAATTGACTCATTCCGAAAAAAAATTAGCCAATTGTAACGAAACATAACAACCTAATAATCAAAATTTCGCATTCGTGTCTGGACGCATCACGGACAGCACAGGACCCGCTTTCTTTATTATTTTGTCACCCAAAAGGGTCAAGAAGAGAAAATTATGGTCTAAGTTGTCATTTCATTTGATAGCCGCACCCTCACATCACAAAGTTACGGGTTGAGGATATTTTACTATTCGTTGTGCTGTATCTTTCACGATGCTAGGGCCTAAATTTTGAAAAGATAATGCCCGGCGACACACTGCACACATCTCAATAGATGGGCTTCGTGCTTCAAACACATTTTGTTAACCAATCAGATCGCTTTCCTGTTTAGCACACGTGAGATGTGATGGGGCGTTGCCTGAGATGACCAACCGAGAAGATCAAGAATTAGCCTGCTTAATTGGAGATCATTGGCATGATGTCTCTGCATCACCATCCGGAAAGTTTATGAATCATGTCACATTGGTATACAGGCTAGAAGTAGACTATATGAGTATATTGACTTACTCAGTATGTGTAATGCTTTTTATCCAATAAATCATCCAATTCTTCTGATAGTTCTAATCATTTCTTCTTCTATACATGTACATTTCACCAACAATTTTCATACCAATGGTATGCTTCCTTTTTGCACGTCATTTTTTTTTCTTTTGGCATTCTAAGTCGACATATGTGGACATTCCTTTTCAGTAAAGAAAAAATTATTAAAAAAAAATAACAAATGAACAGCCTTCGCTGTCCATGTCTGTGAACAAGTGCTTTAGTAGCACTAGGTAACGTTCATTTAAAGAAATCTGGCTCTAAAAACGTTTAAAGATGGCGTGAGCATTTGTACAAAATTTGAACCATCTTTTTTTTTATAACATTCTTCTGCAGAAATGTGTAAACAAATATCTTCTCTATAGTTTTACAGTGTTTAGGATTCAGGAGACTTTTTTTTGTGTTCATTTAACTTTATTTTGTATATCTTATATATATTTTTACCTTCTAAAGATATCGTCAAAAAAGCATCGTTTTTTTTTTTAAATAATGAATTAGCATTCAACTTCTTTCTAACGAAGATGCGAGACTTAACCGCATGTGGAGAACCTTCCCTTCTTTCATGGTCTTTGAACGGTTCAACTCATTCATGTAGGTAGGATTCGTGAGCGGCCTAGAACAAAGCGCATAAAGCATTATTATAGCCCATTTATGTGTTAGATGTACGGAGTGAGGAACCCTTATTGAACAACAGAAACATTACTGTGATTAAGGTTCGCTGTTTAACACTAGTGGCGTTGACACCAATTTGTAAACAATATGAAGATTTAATGAAGTGCGCACAGCAAGCCTTCAAAGCAATTTCTTCCAGAGAGTTCAAAGTCTCAACGGTTCTGATTCATCAAGTTCCTAGTATAGAAGCGATTACATGTACTTTATTTGATTTAATTGTTTGGAGCCTTATACAATTTCCAAATTATTTTTTACTAAATGGAAAAGGAATGACTTTAATTAATTTAAGAGATGGTTGTTGATGCTTTTTAAGACTAATTAAAAGATTGAGAACATTTTATAAATAAAATGAAATATAAGGGATATTGCTATACATTGTCGACATATAATAAAATTAGGAATAGTCCGTGAAATTTCTAGATTTTTAAAAATTATTTTTTAACATAATAGTCCCTTATATGTTCGGTCTGTGACATTTAATTTATGACAGATTATATGATTAAGTTACAAACATGCAATTTGTAAGTGGATTAAGCTGCTAATTTACACGCTTTCAGGTAACGACAGCTTGCATTTTGATGTGATAATTAATTTTTCACCCCTCCAAGATAAAACAAGTTTATTCTTGCAAGCAGATGATGGATTCATCTCTTGACTTGTCAGTGGAGACGGATGATGAAAACGTCTTTGATGTAATACTGCGTGCCGTGCGCCTTCTGACGTGATTTAAAGGAAGTGTTTGCGTGCTTATAATATTACTAAAGTTGAGAATTTATTACCGGAAGCAAAAGTAACAACCGATAGTAAGCTGTAATCATCTATACTTAAGATGCTGCCTGTATGCGACAGTTAAAATACATATAGGGTTCTTTTAAATTTTAAATTTGTGCAACACATCCCGGTTATATGGGTGTGTGTCCTCAAATTAAGGAGGAGCATGAGGCATTTTGGAATTTGTGTTTCTCTCTCTCTCCTCTGTCTCTCCTCTCTCTCTCTTTCTCCTTTATTCTTCTTTTTTTTTTCTTCTTGTTGGAGGCCGCCATTTATTGTCCTTGGGAGGAGGTGCTTTGCTGCTCTGCCGTGTAGGCGTCAAAGGGTTGACGGACTGGTCGCCAAGGCTACATGCCGTGAGTAGAACGAAGCTGGTTCCTTGACCCACTCTGCAGGTAGTAAAGGGAGGAGGAAGGAACTTCGGAGTGTAGGAAAGCGCTGCGAATACGTGATGCAAAACAGAAAACAACACCGTCGTTGGAGGAAGGAATGTCATTTCCGAAATATTCAAGCCGCGCCTTCAGCGATTTTTTTTATTTTAATTAAAAGCAAAAAAGGAGAAAAAAAGTTGAAATTAAAGTTCGATCCAAATTATGAAATATGAAAGCAATAGCGTTTGAATTTAATGAAGTCAATGAAATCATTCCCTGATTTTTTTTAAATTTTTATTCAAATGCGTACCCCACTCCCATTATTAATCACACATTTTGCAACACGCGTTTTTTTTAAATGATGAAATATTTCCACACTCTTCAGTCACGGAAATTCATATAAGAAACAAAAAAAATGCTCGAATGGGCTTTTTTTTACAGCCATTCCTTCTATGTTTTTATTTACTTTATAATCGTAAACGAATAAATAAAGAGATAACATAATTAAGTAATTATAACACTGTTCTTATTATAAAATTAGAAGTAGTACTGTATTTTTTAAACGTAGAATTTGCAAGATATCTCATTAAGTTTGAATCCTAATTTTTGCTTTTTTTTTCCTTTCACTTTCTAGGAAGTATGGTCCTGACGCTTGAGTGTTGCCCGTGTAAAATGAGTTTATTCCAAGACCTCAAGTTGAAGCGGAGGAAAGTGGATACGCGTTGCAGCAGCGATGGCGAAAGTCTAGTAGATGCCAACTCCTCCTCTCCGGACAGTCTAGTGGGTACAGAGGGTCACAGCAAAAGCGGCTCCGACACTTCCCCCAAAGCTCCATCGGATCTGAGCGCATCTCCGAATCCCAGTCTGCCCGAGACGACGACGACCACGCTGTTGCGTCTGGAACGGACGAGTCCGGATTCGGCCGCTGCGACCATCGAATGCGAAGCGTCGAAACTAGGAGCTCCGCCTCCGCCCTCTCCTCCGGTCCGCGTCCGCCTCAAAGAAGAACCGGCCCCTGCCGACGATGGTCACGGAACGACTGTGTCGAAAGAGGCATCCAGAGGAGGCGTGTTCGACGGCGGAGGAGGCGGTGGCGACGGCAGTGAAAGAATTGTGACGATCCGTCCTGCGTCCGAGGGGATGATTATCCTTGAGAACAGGGAACGAGAACTGGATCTGAGTAATCGGCGTCGGAGTTTCAGCTACGAGCCAATGAGCACCGTGACCACGTGGATCACCACCACCACGAACACAAGTTCCTCCGTTTCGTCCCACAAAGGAAATGGGCTGCGTTCCGACTATGGTGAAACGTACGTCACAACTTCCGGTCACCGTCCCGTCACCTCTCTGCTGTCGACGACGGAAGAGGACAAAGGGAAGTACTCGACGGTCAGATACCGTTCGACTCCTACACTAGTCATGGGAGAAGCGGGAGGAGTAAGAACTATGGTGTGGACGACGCATGGGCCGACATCCACGACACCTACCGTGGATGTGGCGTCCATGAGGTCGTACGAGAGCAATCAGCCGCAGCAGCAGCAACAACAGCAACAGCAGCAGCAACAACAACAACAACAGCAGCGGGGCGGCGACGACTTTGAGGCCGAGAGGGCCGTACGGCTAAGCATAGATGGCCTGCTCAGTTTGGGCCAAGAGAGGCGGCAATCTCCCCCGCAACTGAGTCCCAGCAGTAGTAGTGGGGGCAGTGGAGGGGGCATGCCGGTTTCACCGAGCATGCGCTGTCACTACAACTATCAACCGAGTGACAATAAGTCGTCACCGTCACAGCAGATGCATGGACGGTATGGACAATTGCAAGGCAGCTTGAACGGAAATCCCGCTGCAAGCAATCGTTACCAGGTGTCTTCGGCCCCACAAGGTTCGTCGTCGACGTCGGTCGTGGCCACTTCGGCCAGTTCCCATAACCCTTTCCCTCCTCCGTCTCCGCTACCGTCGGCTGGTAGGAGTCACGCGATTAGTTCGACACAGTCACAACCTCAACATCACAACCCCCATCAACAGCAACATCATCATAATCCTCATCAACAGCAACAAGCACAACAACAGCAACATCATCATCATCACCACCATCATCATCATCAACAACAACAACAACAACAACAACAGCAACAACAACAACAGCAGCAGCAACAACAACAACAGCAACAACAGCCTCTCAACATGGAAAGGTTGTGGGCGTCCGACTCCCAGGCCCTTAATTTGTCCGTTGGAAGTTGGGGTAGACAAAATGGCGACAGCCCTACGTCCAACGTCTCTAGTGTCGTTAGCAGCAACGCCCCCACATCCACGCGGAATGTAACGGCCGAGGATGAAGATGATGAGCAGCCAATGATCTGCATGATATGCGATGACAAAGCCACTGGCCTCCATTACGGCATCATCACGTGCGAAGGGTAAGCGTGCTGCCCTCTCGATTTTGGCGGCGAGCCAATCAAATTCGCACAGTCAAGCACCTTGCCTTTCTCGGCTACTTTTTTGCCATTTCTGCTCTATAGTTATAGCCACTTTACACCTTTCATTTAATTTTTTTTATTTTACTAATACCACGCCTTCCTTTTTTTTAAATTAATAAAGATGCACGCCATTTGTATCTCTTAAATAACAAGCAATTTATAGTAGTCATTTCAATACTTATTTAAAAAAATATTCTTTATGTTATTTCATATTGCTTAACTTATTACCTTAGTAGAGTGATAATTCGGTATTAAGCTGGTAATTATTAACGTAGTTTGTTTATTTCATTTCATAATATATCTATAACTTTTTAAGCTGATTTTTTATTAAATAGGAATGATTTTGGTTCAACGCTCTTATTTTATTTTTGTATTTCTTTTTCATTTTTATAATTTTTAAAAATTTCTTCCAAATTTTTAAGTGGTAAAACGCACCACAAATCAAAGTCCAAAAGTATTTGTTCACACCAGATGTCGCAATTTCTCTTTTCTCTCAGTTTCTTTCTGATTTAGATCTTTGCCACAACCTTTTTTGCCGTTTGGTAAGTGCTTAAAAAGAAATACTCTTAGTACATGCGTTGGAGGCGTGAATGAAGTGAATGTGGAGCAAGTGGTTTCTTCTTTTTTTTTCATTCTTTTTAATGACGTTTGAGAAATGGGGATTTTTCCAAATAACATCTACAGTTAATGATAAAGAGATGTACTTGGAGGTTGCTTTCTTCTTTTTTATTAAGGCTAACCAGACCAAAATGTAAAGCGACGGCTGAGTGGAGCCCCAGCAAGAAGGAGCGATGGTTTTTCAAAGTTATGGAAAGAATGTGAGATGTTAATTATGCGTCTTTAAAAAATCTAAACACGTTAAAAAGTTTAATTTTTTCTACAGTATAATAGTATGTTTATGCTCCAACTATAGAATAATTAGGAACAAATCAACTTTTACTTCACATAAACAAGTAGAAAACCTCCAGTAAACCTTTCTTCGATGACAACTGTGATCATCATTAGCATGAGAACTGTGGAAGTTTGGAAATATTACAAGTTCCACACTATAGGTGAATTGCTAATATTTCTGTTTTGTTTTGTCTGGCTTTCCTGAACACTGGCCTCTGATGCCCGAGGACGCGGGTTCGACCCCGGCCGAGGACGACGAGGATTTTTTCAGGGGGAAAATCCTGAGATCACGCACTTCCTTCGGAAGGGAAGTAAAGCCGTTGGTCCCGTGTAGTCGTTTGCCGGCTGCACGTTAAAGAACCCTTGCGAGGCAAAATTAGCAGCCCCTATAACGCCGTCCTGAAATGACCATAGCAGTTGAAAAGGATGTTAATACCAAACAAACCAAACCTGAACACTGGATTGGTCGCAGGGGACCTGTTGAATGGGTTCCACGGCCGCCAGATTTGAATCCAATGGACTTTTCATTCTGGGGGTAACTAAAGTCACAGGTATATAATACATTGTAATGTGAAGATTAGTTATGTGGAAGATTAGTTATATGGAGCCATGCCATGCCATAAACAGTCATTTGCTCCAGGAATTCCGCTGCCATGGCTCCAGGGGGTTAAATAACCTGGAATTCCGCTTACAAAACTGTCTGGAATTTGACGGAGGACATTTTGAATCAATACTATGATTTCGTTTATGGTGCGGGACTTTTTTGGACACCCTGTAGATTCAAATAAGGAGTTTAAAGAGTTTCTCTTTTTATATGAAACGCTTTTTCTCATTCAATATTTACAACTTTTTTTTTAACAGACACTGAACCAAAGCCTTTTTTTTTTTTGGTGATAGATCTATTCATTTTCTCAGAATTTCACTTTTCAAGAAAACACTGATAATAAAAATCAGCAAAATTCAAGAACAAATGTTCTCAATAAAACAAAAAAAATGTTTATTGCTGAGTAATAGAAGTTGAAGTATCATTCAAATTGATCATGTCTAATCGAAAAACAGATAAAAGAGCAAGGCTGGCACCCAAGATAAAACGATCTACTGGCAACGCACAAGAAAACATCATTGAATTGCAAATTAGCTGTACTGCGTTAATTTGTAGCTAATAAAATATGAAACTTACAAAAAAATGTCAAATACTTCGTGCCGAATATAGTAATTGCGTATCTTTCGGTATACTCCTACTGAAAGAATTTATCAGTAAGAATTGCAGGTTCTTTTATTGATGATGATCACAAGTATGATCGAAGAAAGTTTTTTTGTGGATTGAGGTGACTTTGATCTATCAGATTTTTTTTCTTCTTAATAATCTGCAGTTTTCCTATTTTTTTCTCTTTTCTTGTTATAGCTTGACCGTATATAATATTCGACTTAAACTTTTTATAGGCAAAGTCCTTCAGTTAACATTTTGTGCGGAAAGAATGCGACCAAAAAGCCTGAATTAATAAGCTTAAATTTACACAGTCATTAGTTCTAGTAATTCAACGTAGAATTTAGCTTATGACATTGCAAATTGTGGACGCGTCGCTGTTTCTCAAAGTAAAGAATTATTTTTAGAATGGCTTTTATTATTATTCCCAATTAAATTTGTTAATAGTTTAAAAATCTTGAAAGAAAAATAATTTCAAACAGTTTCGTTGTTCCTTTTGTACGGTGATTGCGATTTCTTAATATCTGGATATGTGTGATTAAAAGAAAGATGTTTTAGAAAAAGTTCTCTAAAATTCAATAAGATCTTAATAAACCAATCAAACTTATAAGAAAACTTGATGATAAGTTTATTACAAGCATTAATTTAATCACGGTCTGCGCTTGAGACATTCCTATAACGAGAACAGTCCCGTCAGGCAAACGTGCGTAAAGGAGAAGCAACCTTAGTCATAAACGAAGGTAAACTCCAATTTATTTTAGACTTTTTTTTTTTTTTTTTTTTCCAAACTGTAGAAAGAAGGTGAAACTCATCAAAGGGCGTTCCATAAAATTCTGCTAATGTGTGATATTGAAAACTGGATTGTTTTCCACTCCAGTTTACAACGATTATCATTTTTTCCACTCTTAAAAAATTCACGACTTAAAACGAGAAGCTACAATAATTTATTCCGTTTCATTTTTTACGATTTTTTTAGAACCTGTTTTTTTTTAACATTTCTTCCCACTCAGAATAATCGCGTTTATAATGTCAAACATTTTTATGACTATCACCCTCCTCTCCAAACATATCAAAAATTTTTTTTTCTCTTTGATAATGGCTCGAACGGATCAAAATTTTCATGATCGAAAATTAATAGATTCAAATGTAAAAAAAGATGGACGAAAGTAAAAGTTAGAAGTGGGCCAGGAGAGAAAAGCAATTAAAACAATCAATTATGAAATAATTTTTTCATAGACCCGCCAGGAGGCTAACTTTGACATGCGGCAGGTATTTTTTTTTTTCATTTTTTCCACCTCCCGAACATAAAGTTGTTTATCTTTTTTTTCTATCCTTTCTCTCCCACCTTGTCATTCTCACGAAAGTCCTTGAATCATTAAAGTTGATCATAAGTAATAAAGAAGGTTCAGTTTTAAATTAATTCATAGTTTATCATATTTTTTTTTGTAATTTCACACGGGCTTTTTTCAACTCGTTAATTGTTTATAACGATTGGAGGAATGTTAAGAATTAACCAAACCAAACGACGGATATAGCGCTTACATCTAGTTTTCAAGAGAAAGTTTTTTTGAATTAAAAAATTTGGCTTTTCTTAATAGTTGCCTCCATAAAGTTAGCCACAGACCAAATTAGGGGTTAGTTTCAGTTAAATTAATGATAGTGACTAACAATAATTTCTTTTATCACTGAAACCATTTGAGTTGAGAAAATTAATTCCTTTTGCATGTTGTTTCAAGCGAATTTAACTAATACTGATCGCTTTGATCTTATGCTTCAATACATACATTTTAGAGATAAAGAAGAAAATAAAATGATCTTCATTTTTCTCTTTAATTTTTAAAATTGGCTTCAGCAACTTTATTTCTTCTTTTCTACATAAAAGCTTTTTGGCATAGCTAATAACTGAATTTTAATAACAACACTTTCTTGCTAAAGCTACATGTCAATCCCGATCTGCTCCTTTCACTCCAGTAATATATTTTCAGTTAATAACTTCTATCTCTGACTGAACGTTTATCTTTGCTTATTAACTTCTTTGCTACGTTTTATATGTTTGTTTTTTAATTTTTTTTTGTAATTTTTTTTTGCTTTTTGTTTTAAAACTTTGTATAATTACCAAGCAGTGTTTGTAAAAAGTGTTCGTTGCTTGCTGAATGAGTCCCTAGAAGCTTAATGTATTTAGTCCTTCGTCATTTTTTTTTAAATTGTCTTGCGCTTCCATGCTTTGGTGATATTAGTGTTTCATCAAGGCATGGTTGAAACTCTCAGGTGTTGTACTCGATATTTGGTGGATTTCCTTACAGGTGTAAAGGCTTCTTCAAGCGCACGGTGCAGAACAAGAGGGTGTACACGTGTGTGGCTGACGGCAACTGCGAGATCACCAAAGCCCAGAGGAACCGATGTCAGTTCTGTAGGTTTCAGAAATGTCTACGGCAGGGCATGGTCCTCGCAGGTGAGTCAAACCTTATCGAGATTTTTTTTTTCATTGGTAATGACAGCAGCTTCGTTAACTGGAAAGTAAATAAGAGTCGTCCAACCGTTTCGAATATCTTACATACATGTTAATGATAGCAATGATGCCGAACGTTGAAATATCCAAATGATGCCGAAAGTTGAAATATCGAAATGATGCCGAACGTAGTCGGCCGAACATCATCCAAACTCTTCACAGAATATTTCCAAAAAATTGAATAACTACAGTTTACAACTATGTAATGTGCTTCTTAAATACTAAATAAAACCTCCTTTGATCTTTCTTCGAATACAAGAATCTACATTGTATGGTTTTCTCCAAGACCACACATTCCAAAAAGGTTGCAACACTTTCATGCCAAGCTGTTCTTATTAGGCTACTTTTAAAACCTATATTCATATTCCAGAAACGTAATTAAGGAGCGCCGTGAATAAAAGATAAACATGTTGACGGGACAAGTTCTCTAAACTAATAAATGTGAGCTGTCATTACTTGCGACTTTCAGTATCCTAAACCATAAAATTTTAAAACTGACATATATTGTGTGCAGTTAAATTAACCAGTATTTCTTATTTCTTTCAGCTGTCCGGGAAGACCGGATGCCTGGGGGAAGAAATTCCGGTGCTGTATATAATTTATATAAGGTAATTGAAATTATATAACCCATTAAAAAAATAAAAAAACTACCATCTACTGCTTGATATTTCAGTATTAGAATTAAGTCAATTAATTAATTTTTATTATTGTAATGATAGCTTAAACAACCAAAAAGCATGCCAAAATTTTTATTATTTAATTTGTATTAAATCTGGCTATATAATTTTCTTTTCATTTGGGTTGATTTTTGTTATTACCTTTTAGCAAGTAACAAACAAGAAATGTCCCGGAAGTAACAAAAAACCATCTTTACTAAGCTGCCAAGTGCATAAAGGCTTTTCCTGAAAATTCGTTTTCCTTGAAAAGCAAG
This sequence comes from Rhysida immarginata, assembly GCA_023313115.1. Classification (NCBI taxonomy): domain Eukaryota; kingdom Metazoa; phylum Arthropoda; class Chilopoda; order Scolopendromorpha; family Scolopendridae; genus Rhysida; species Rhysida immarginata. The sequence goes on from JAHWFO010071949.1 coordinate 573,175, forward strand.
CAGGTTGCCTTTTTTTTGGTCATGCTGATACCGTTTTGTCCATTTCGCCCGTAGATTTATGGTTTTTATAAAATCACATCCTAACGTTTCCTTGTGACATACCATTTGAATCAAACACAGCTACTTGAGGTCATTGCTTATTGGAAACTTTCCAAATTGTCTGCCTCTGTAATACTTCCTGTCACATGTTTTGGACCAAAGCCAATTAAAAAAAAATAAGTGAATAAAAAAAAAATCTCAAAATTAATGCTGAAAAATGGACATAATGAACAACTTTATTAAGAAATTTTAAATAGTCTGTAAATTTAGCTGGCGAATCGATAAGGAATCTGCTGTGCTTCTTAGTTAATATGCTATATATACTTGGCCTTATAATTGGAGTGTTGCTCCGCTGTGAGGAGATTAAAAACATACGGAGTTGGTTTTATTTTTGAAGAATGGGAAAAAATTATGATCTTTTTTGCTTAATAACTGTTTAATTTTATATTGTAGATTTTAAATAGGCAGCTTATGAGTCTTTGACTCGTTAACACTGATGATTATTTGTTTCTGTTAATTTTGAATTAAGTTTTATTATAGGATTTTTCAGTTTTAATAAATGTGTAAAAATGTTTTCATATTTTATATGATTTAAATATTTATTTGGATTACAATTTATTTGTTGTATACAATAAGATCATTATTTTATTAATGTAATTTGATTGGAAATGATAAAAAATGAATATATTTAAATAAATAAATAAATAAATAAATAAATAAATAAATAAATGTTACATGTTGAAAGACGGAAAAGACTTCGACCTAAAGGCTCCTTAAGTAACGGATTAAATTGTCCGTTCCCGTTACCTTGCCATTAGACCTTACATAAGAGAAAACAGGATTTTGAAGAGAACGATTTTATATGCCATTCGCACCCAGAGCACATCGTGGAATTCCAGAGTAGTGACGTCATGTTTCCACGTGTAGATTATAAATTCTTTTTAAAACTTTGGTTTTTTGTGTAAAAAAAAAAAAAATCAGATTGTGCAACTTGAAACGAGATTCCTTTACCTCTGGGATCGTGTCCTAACGTTTCAAATTTATTCTTTCCTCATCGCGAAATGGTGTCGTTTGAATTCACGAGAGTCCTGCAAACCTTTAGAGAAAGCGTAAGATAACGATGCTTTTAAATAACCATATGCCTTGAGGAGGAAAGAATTGTAGCCACTCAAGTTTTATTCTTTTCTGCTTTCAGTTATTATATTTTGAAGAGTTTAATTTTTTTTTAATATATACTTTTTTGATGACGTCTTCTGTTTCTCATTGCACGGAAACTTCGTCAGCTCGAAATGTTTACCAAAAAAAAAAGCTTCAACATATTAGATGATGTTATTATTATAAGGTTGGAGAATGGTAACAAAATAGGTCGAAAAGAATAGGCAAGCTAAACAGAAGATAAACACAAGCTCTATGAACTCAGTTATTGATTTTCTGAATAAATACATCTAAGAGCATCGATGCTACCAGTTTCGTGTGGGTCAGACTGTATCGCGACAAACAAAATGATTGCCTAAATTTGCGTTTTTCTTTAAATGCCGGTATATTTTTCTTCCTTTGTAATTTCAAAAGGAAAAATTCTAAACCCATTGTCAGAATAAGAATCTTTCTAAATTTATCATACGATATCCTTTTTTTGGAAACTGACACTTCAATGAAACTGAAAAGAATGTTGCGCAACTTTGTTGCTATGTTAATTGTGAATAGAGAGTGGGTAGATTTCTTTAAATGGTCTTCAGAATGAGGAATTGACGAAGTTATTCCCTGTAAAAATTATTATTTTTATTATTAATAATTTATTAAATTGCCTTTCTTAATTTTGCGTAGTAATATATATTTTTCCTTATTATATATTTGCTATTGTACAACCTTTCCTTTGAAGGTGAAATACAAGAAACACAAGAAATCCCAGAAGAATGGTCAGATGAAGCAGCAGCAGACGGCATTGCCCTCTCCAATCGGAGGGGGTGTAGGGGATAAGTCGAGGGTGATGCCCCCAGAAGTCATTAACGGGCAGATCCTCAAGACCGCTTTGACCAATCCAAGTGAAGTGGTTCACCTACGACAGTGGTTGGAGAACACGGTGACTAGTTCCCGAGATCGGCAGCTCACTTTCGATCAGGCTCACACTCTCATCTTCCAACTCATCGAGTGCGACGACTTCGAGGACATTGCAACGCTGAGGAACGTCGATGAATTATTGGACAACACGTCGGACCTTTCCCAAAAACTTTGCCAGATTGGCGACAGTATTGTATACAAGTTGGTGCAGTGGACTAAGCGTTTGCCGTTCTACAACGAGCTAGCCGTTGACGTGCACACACAGCTGCTGACACACAAGTGGCACGAACTGCTCGTACTGACTACGTCAGCCTATCAGGCTATCCAGAGCGTGGACAACGACAGGGGCGGCGACGATAGGGATTCGACCTTGAGCTTGGCGTTGAATGGGCCGACGGCCCTCGTCAAAGAGCCGGACTTCGTGCAAGAAGTGTCGCACAATCTCAACATCATCCAGTCATGCCTGACAAGCATGATGGGAAAGCCGATCACGATGGAGCAACTGCAGCAGGAAGTGGGACTCATGGTGGAGAAACTTACACTCGTCACCGTTATGTTTCGACACCTCAAGCTCAGAATGGAAGAATACGTCTGCCTCAAAGTTATAACCATGCTGAACCAAGGTAATGTTCTTATGTGTTTATATTTCTACCAGACTCATTCCAAAATAATTCATTGTTTTCACATTTGTATTTTCCGAAAAATAAAAAAAAAATCTCTGCAATCTGAAAAAAAGAGATAGCAAAATTCTTCGGGTTTTTCGGTACAGCGTATACTTTTTAAAGATAAAACTATATCATTTTGTTGCCCTTTTAATTCTAATCTGAATCGAGCTATTTGAAAACAAATTTTTAGCGTTTCATTTTTACGGTATTTTCTGATTTTTTAATGAAAATGTTCTTCGTCAATAGATATATTTTTATTTCGACTTTTACGTCGATTTACGGTTTCTCCAAAAATTCATGGAATAAAAAATATTGGACCCGAATTGTTTTGGAATGATCTTAGTTGATTTAAAATATCGTTTTCCATTAAAAACGTACTTTTTTCTATAGTTCGATCATTTTGGATAAATTTAGATAAAATCAACCTAAATGGAAAACCTTAAAATTATAAATGGATATTTAAAGTTAGCCATAAGTTAATTTTACTTGCGAAAGTTAATTTTAGTACCAAATTAGACATAAGATTAAGCTTGAACCCTTTTACGGAAACGACAGATTTTATAATGAACGCTACCTAAGTGCTACCTAAAATATCCGAGAATTTGAATATACCAACCAAACCAAAAGCAGTATCTGCCGCTAGATGCCTCTTGGTGCACCTTTCAGCTGCCACTCTGCCAAGTTTCGTAATCGTAGGCGCATTTCTTTGTGAGTTACTATTGTTTGTGTTGCAACGTTTTCTTGCGGTTCTGCGAATTTTCAAATTATTCGAATTTTCAAGTTTTTCTGCGAAGTTTTGAAGAAACTGAGGGAAAATTTCGCGCAAACGCCCGAGTTGTGGAAGAACAAAGACTGGTTGCTCCACCATGACAAGGCGCCCGCACACGTCTCGCTCGTTGTGAATGTATTCCTGGCAAAAACAACATTGCAAAGGTTCCCTATCCTCCCTACTCTCCTGACCTAGCCCCATGCGACTTTCTACCTCTTCCCTAAAAGGAAAGGACGACGTTTTGACTACGTTAGCGATATCCAAGTGGAATCGCAACTGGTCTTGAACACCCTACAGCCTTCGGATTTCCAGGAGTGCTTCCAAAAACGGGAAAATCGGTAGGATCGCTGCAAACGTGCCGGAGGTGACTACTTTGAAGGTGACAGCGGAAATTAGGTGGTAAGGTATGTTTTCTTACCTTTTTACAAGAAAATTCTCGTAAATTTTGAGTAGCACCTCCAGTTATGCAGCATACACGATATTCTTCGCGAAACAAACAAAAAGAAGGCCTAAGATCAGAAGAACTTAAAAACCAAATAATGAGCCAAACTGAAATGTAGAAAAGCCGCAGATCAGAATAAAAATTGTTGTCCCCTTCCATCCGGTCGTCCATGATACATGGAATTTTAAATACATTTTCAAGTGGTTCGCAAACGTTATACGCCTCAAAGAAAAATGCCAAATAACATCGTTCAATTTTGTTGTCAATGAAATAAATTAAGGCTTGTTTGAGGGTTATGCATCGACATAACGCAAAAATTATCTAGCAACATCTTTAGATTGATGACAGTTAAAATTCGATTACCATTTATTCCCACGTATGTGAGTTTCCACCTTGGTAAAATATCATATGATGTAATAATTTTAAAAACGTTTTAAATTGTAATAGTTTTTGTTTATTTTATTCATCTTTTTCTAGGTCATGCTTATTTACGTATAACATTTTTCTAGGGCTAACAAAAGCCTCAAGGAAAAGCCCGAACAATCTCAAATGCTTTAAAATTATGGGTAGTTTCTCTAAATATTGAATAAATAATAATTTATAGATCCTAAGAAATCTTAGCCTAATTATCATGAACATTTTGATCTTAAGGTTTAATTAAATAACAAATATTATTGATTAAATTATCGTTATTTAATGAAAATTTTTGTTACTGGGTTATTCAAAAAATAATGCATCACATTTTCCACTCTTTCTCGGAAGCTATATACTAAATAAATGCTTCCTTTACGTAAACGTCATCAATTTATATGATCAATATTAGGTTAGGTAAACATGAAACAAATGCATGCATGTCTTATCTTATTCACATCTTTTCTATCTTTGTTATGACCTAATGGAAAAAATGTTGGGCATTACTTTCTAAGCAACTCTTGGTGTTATTAGGAAGCTTTGTTTGAAGAGTCTTCTCAGGTTTTTAACTCTAAGATCCATATGGTCCTTCAACTTCCATCGTAATAATAAGTTGTTAGTCATAAACTTGAGGGGAGGGAATAGGAATGTAAACCCTAATTGAGTCTCATTTAAAGCAATTTCTGCTGGAGCTCATTTGGTACAATGCTAAACATTACGTTAACAGAAGATCTTGCAACTGTGCCATTATAGAAGGATGAGGACTTCGACTCAGAGTGTTCGCTCTGCTATGTTCCGCACACTTTTCCAAGGTATTCGATTGAGAACCGTGACGGCCAGGGAATAACAGAAATTATAGTTTTCAGCAGACCATTTTTTTGGTATTATTATCTATAAAATTGCCATCACTAACAAAATAAAACGGTAACATTACACGGTGTAATTAGACTTTACAACACTGCAATATCCACTAATAGTGCATTGAATCCGGATCAACAGAACGACCCTCATTAACACTTGGATATCTCCAGTACTCAAATAATACTTTTTGTATTGTTTGAGAAATATGTATAGAATTAGAAATTACTCCTGATTGATCTAAGAGGATTCCAATCCAGCAAGCTATCTTTTTTTAAGACTTCAATTGCGCCACTTCACGATGGAAGACATTGCAATACTCCTGCTTCTGCTGAAAGCTTTCGTAGTGATGGCGTTCTAAAAGCTTCCATACAGCTTCCATCGTCTGCTGATGACGATGCACGATGCGACGTAGAAAGCTAACATTATCACTCGGGAAGCCTTCCAAAATGCTTCCAACATTAGCTGGAACAAGAGCTGCAGTTTGTCGTGTCGGAAAAGTATTGATCTGACATTATTAGATTAGGCCTAAATTAATTGAATTTCAATAATAATTCTACATTCCTTTAAGATAATGGTTTTCCTCGTTTGATTTTGTACATTCTTAAACGAACAGATATTAGATAAAGCAAAATTGTAAGGACCATATAAATAGCACTATTAATTTTTATAACAATTAGAAAGCATATATCAATTGCTTTAATACGGTATGTAAGCTTATACGTTACATTATAGTATCCTTATATATTGTAGATAATATCACGAGCTTAATTGGTGCCACTATTTAAAAATGGGGAGATAAATATGTGAACATCTATAAGAAACTTTAAATTAGTGAGCTTTCTTCTGTTTAATTGGAAATATTATTATTTATAGCGGTGAAAAACAGCTTAATAAGAAGATTTCTAAACCATACAGACAAGAATAGTACAGATATCCTTCCATCCTATGACATCACCAATTAGTTCTCTTTGAAGGGAAAAGAGTTATTTTCTCATTTACACAGAGTCTTTGATAGGTGAATTAGACCTACTTCCTGATTGCGAGAGAAACGACACAGACGGTCGGTTTGTGTAGTTTTTGCCGACATTCAAGGGAGGTGGGAAAAAGCAAATTAAAGTGTCTGCAAAGAGTAACCAATTCATTGTGGGCATTAAATGTGAAGGTCATTAAACCCAGGATTGTCTCTAACTATAAGGCTTAATGAACTTAAGAGAATTAGTAAACAAAATTGTGAAGGTTTTAATCCACGTAGACATTTTTATTTGAGGGGTGGGGGAAATGAAGTGGTATATAAAGAAGACTGGAAAGGATATAAAGGAGACGGATAAGGAAATAAAAATGAAATGCGCAGAGAAAGGAAGATGGTGTAATGTTAATTTAAGACAGTAAAAGAGAAGGTTGGCTCAATGAATTTTTATTTTTATGGTGAGATTTATTAATTTCTTTAACTGAATTAGAGTATAAATTCGACTTTTAAATTTAAATATTCACGTTCATTAATGACCTCAGCATTAATGATTTAGCTTGAAGACAGATTTTTGAAATTATTTTTTTAACGCTGATGAATGTTTTTAACATAAAACATTGAAAAGTAGACATTGATGCAAGCTGGATATTTTTAATTATCCAATGAGTGATCATTTTATTTTTCAATATGTCTAATAACTAATAGTTCTGCCTTTTGCCGTAGCCTAATAACAGCTTCACCTAATGATAGCAGATTAAAAGTATATTTACCCATTCCTCCTTCAAAGCCTCCATCATTAATGACGTGGCTGTTTCCTTTGTACTCACACATGATATTCTAATTCATCTCATATATTTTTCTATTGTGATGAAGTTGGGGCTATGAGCTCGCCAATGTTGTGCTTGTACGTTTGCGAATTCAAACCAAGCGATAACTGGTACAGCTTTGTGGCAAGATACATTATCCAGCTGATAGAAATTAGGCGCATTCGGCGGCACTCAGATCTGAGAGAGCAGCGTTCGGCGAGCACTTTGGTACTTCGGCCTGAGAAGAAAACGTGTTCGGCACGCAACGAATCTCTCAGATTCTGAGCTCGGACGCTCAGCAAGCTTTTCTTTTTCTGAGTGCTCAGATAGAATATGGCGGCGCTCACTGCGATGCGAAGCTATCAAAAAAGCTACGAGGGCCAAATCATGGCGATGCCCAGTGTACCCTTTCCTCCCTGGCCTTATGGTATACTCTTCTCGCGATCGAATATTAATCATGCTGAGTTGTTCATTTGATGCAGATTTTTATTTCATGTACACTAAAATTAGTAAAACCGCCATTTCTGCTCAATATTTGTAAAGTCGGTAAAGCCATTTCTTTCTGAGATAAAAGCGCGTTCGGCAACAGTCACTCAGACGCTCAGAAAAGCAGTCAGATACCACGTGACATTTCTCTCAGATCTGAGCCAGATCTGAGTGCCGCCGAATGCGCTTATTGTGTGCATTTTCAGATAAGTAAGCGCATAATTGTCTAGAATGCGCATAATTGTCTAGAATGTCCAGAAAGCGTTGAGTGTTGATGGTTACGTCAACCACGGTCACTGATCTTCACGTTGACCAAAACTAAGAGAAAGAAGACTAAGCCATCACAATACCATCGCCAAACTCCACTCTGGCAGATATCCGCATCTGAATCGAAAAGGATTTGATATGACTCGTCATTTCATACCATCTAGTATCGGCCAGCAAAGACTTTCCTTAAATCAGTCTTTAATGTTGACAGCGGTGAACTTCGGTTTATGGGCAACAATCTCATTTTTGTAATCCAGAATATGGCGCTTTCGACGAACCGTCACAATGCTGATTGTTGGAGGTTACCCCGTAGTTGCGCCGTTGTGGTATGCCGGTTTTGACAGCATTCTGGTTTGTCTGTCAGACTATTATTAATCATGAACCGACTTACCGTACCTATAACTTTCACTTTCGGATAGTATCATCTACTATTAATTTAGGCCAGTTTCAACTCACACCCTTTTAATTATATGGAAGTCGCTGAGCTACATATTCAGTTTACTACAAATAACACCATCCATATTTCTTGTAGGTATTTTTAAATAACTGGATTCAAGTGATCATTAAATGTATTTTTAATTTATTTTCTTTTTCTTCAAGAGTAAAAAAAGTTATTTTTAGGTGAGCATTATTATTTGTGTCTTTGTCTTTATTGTCATTTAAAACGCGCAGGGATAAACAACATAACATTTACATGGATTTCCTATTCTATTTTTAAATTTGAATTTAATAAAAGTTGTTAACTTTTTTTACATGTAAAGAAAGGGTATTTCCTGCTTATTTTTTTTTATTTCCTGTAATCTGTTATTGCTTATTTTTGACAATATTTTCAGTTACTTTTATTCAGTTTCTTTGAGTCAAATATTTAAGAATTGTGAATGAAGGTTTTGTTTAGGTAAAGATATTAAATCATTGCATTAGGTAAATTATCATTCATAAAGACCCGACGATCTCTCCCAGAGCCTAACTACATGGATGATTCTGAAGAGTAGGGACAAATAGATATAAAAGTTGATCATACAATCCCTTAACCCGAAAGATTTTGAATACCTCCGAGTGTATACATAAAATGAAATGTTTGTGTAATGCTCTGTCTTATGCTTAACAGATGAGTTCACAGATGTTCAAAATTTCCTCCTTCCACCTCTACGACACGCATTTAAGATAAAGGGACTTGTGCTCACCCTGTAGAATTAAGTTCCGTAGCTTAGAAACAGATGCAAATAACATGCCATTTCCCCCCTTAACCACCTGTTGCACGATGCGAATACGTTGCTTACATGCCATATTAGTATCACCATGCGGCGTTCATTCGTCTGGAAACAAACAAAATTTTAATTCATCTTCGTACATTAACCTCGAGATGACCATACACGGAAGTTTAAGAAAGTGATCCTTATGCTTTGATAATCTTCAAGCATCTCTTATATATTTTCATTAACATGAATTTTAAATTCCTAACTGCCCAAGCCAAATAAGAATACCTTCCAAAACCGATACAAGCCACATCTACATTGACTATAAATTATAATAAAAATCAGAAAATGCTAAACATATATTGAAATTGGACAGAAAACAGATCCCATTGAACACTTTCATTGCTATTCCTGATAACTTCATTCGGCTTTTTTTTCTGTTATATCTTTAACTGTATGTAATAGCACTGTTTTCGGAGACAATTACAAAAAAAAATTAAATCTGAAAAACTTAAAATGTAAAATGGACGAATATAGTAGATGTTGATTTATTCCGTGAAAAAAAATGACGCAAAGAGATCTTATTAAAAATTAATGATCTCTTCGGTGGAATAAAGATGTGCTGGTGTCGTCTTAGATTTTTTTTTCTACGGCGATTATTTTTACGACGGTGTTTATTGCAGCATTTCGTTAAGGGGGTTTAATTTTCATTTATCATTCGACTAGGTTTTCGTCTCACCTTGTTATGGCTGGAAAAACAAAATCCCTTGAGGGGACAAACAAGCTCTCCTTCGGAGTGAAGGCTGCAGCGATCGCTCTCCAGTGAATCATCGTCGTCATCGGTTGCCTAACTAGGCCACATGAACTGATCAACAACAACAGTTAGGAGAAATCGTACGACGTACATGTTCGATGTAACATCTCTTAAAATACATCATTATAAAAATATATTTTCAACTGCCGATTTTATGCTCAATTCTCCCACCACCAATTATTATTGTCATAGAAAATTATTGCACTAAGAAAATTATTCGGGCTTCCGGTGATTTAAAAAAAAAATGTAAAATCATTTTATTTCGTTTTTCGGTTAAATCTTTAATCATTGTTTTCTGCAGCATTATAACGGAATTTCATTTTTTTTATATATCTTCATGACCTATACCATCATCTCGTGATTTATGAATTAATCTTAATGTTTCATCACAGGAGGAGGAGAAGTCGAATTTGCTGCCCATGAAAGAAATGACATTGGTGCATCCTTCAGTTTTATTATTGCAAACCCACGTCAATTACAATATTACGTTTTCTAATCACCTTTGACATATTACTCATTCCCGTTTTAGCATTTGCGTGCTCTTATTTCCTCTAAAAATGTTTATAAGTTTTGTCAGGTAATGTGACCATATGACCTTATCTGTATCACTTCTGAGTGAATACTTATTCTATGGTCTTATCGACGAGCAAAATGGTTAAAATTCTACGATAGTAACACAAAATGAATAAAAAGGAGAGAACACGTTTTTTACTCTATAACAAGCATTTCGTGATGAACAATAACCTGTTGTTCTCTGATCATAAAATCCGTGCAAATCTTTTTCATGTAACTAACCATGACCTAAGGTAGACTGGAACCAGCCATAAAACTAATCTAACAACGGCAACAAACTCCTGGTTAGAGATAAAAGCATTTTTTGTATTATTTTTCCCATGTTTATTTAACACAGTATTATGATTTAATTAATCACAAATACATCATCAAAATGCATATTAATTTTACATAAAGTTTATTAGAATGATGGTAGGATTTAAATCTAAGTTTTCAAATCTCCAGTATTATACTTGCTGATTTCTGAATGCCTGGTTTATTTTGTCAGTTCATTGAAATTTATTCCTTGAAATGTCTGCTCCTATTTTTTTTAATCAAGCCGACAGCTGCTGCTTCATATCCCCATCCAAACAGAGGACCATTTCAGTTAAACTCAGCCGCCTTGAATGGCTGTGATTTCAAGTGAAGTCGTTTCTCCACCACCAACTGTACTGTTTTTCCTGGCATCGGGCTATAGATCTGCATCGCAATTTCCATTGCAATAGACTTCGTTGGAGGATAGGAAGTGGAATTTTATTCCATACCTTCTGGCACAGTTTCCAGATTTCATCAAGGGTACTGGGTCTACAGTTTTTAAGGCCGCGTTTTAAAAGACCGAAGCCGCAAAAGTCCATCGGCGAAGCATCAGGTAATTTTACAAGAATAATTGAAAGTGGAGTTAAGATTAAGAGGTGTACTCTGTCCTTCGACAGATTCAGTATTCTTGGTGATTTATTATATAGCTTGTTTGCCGGTGCCTTCTTATGTTGGTTAACGACTGCTGTAAGAAGTCAGCAGTAGCCGGGACCGACAGCTTAATGTGCCCTCCGAAGCACGGGAATAGCACCAATGAATGAAGACGTCCTTCCATTCGTTGAAAGTAATCGACACGCGCTCTATGGCTCCTTGCTTTATCTTGATGAATGAAGACGTCTTTGCTATGGTTGCCCAAATGAAAAGTAGACACGACCTGGATATGTAATACTGTACCTTTATTTGCAACTTAAAAGTAATCGCCATGTTTGTTGAGGCGTTGGTCCCATCGTTTACAGAGCAGATCAATTCCCTTGGCGTAAAAGGATTGTGGTTGTTTTTTTGAAAAAGTCCTTCACTGCATCCTTCATGTTTTCCTCCGAATTGAAACGTTTCCCTTGTATTGTCTTCTTGAGTAGCTCAAAGATGTGGTAATCACACGGTGACACGTCTGAGCTGAAGGCAGAGTGATTGCCGAAGTTTCGTTAGAGTACTTTTACACTTTGTAGAATTGATAGTGCATTTCTTCAGTCCAAAGTGGTCGAAGAAAAAGGTTAACATCACCTTCTATACTCCTCGCTGTTCCGTCCTGGACGCATCCATTTTTAGATCTCCTTCTTCTAAATGTTCTTTGTATACACACGAGCAGGTGAAGTCGCAATTTCTACACTCCGATACACATCTGGAATCTACTAGCATATTCCTTCACTAAAGCGCTGTTGTCGCTGCTGTAGTTATCACGCTATGGGACGCGTCCACTTTTCAATTGTGCTTTATATTTTTTAAATTAATTTTCATAGTTAAGAAATAAAAATTCATTATTATGAAACACATATCATTGCGGACATTGGCATTCTTTTCAACGATATAGCACGAGATGGATCGAGACCTTGGAATTTATGGAATTTCGGACCCCTAAGTCATTATGAATGTTCCGATTGGCAGTTGTCATAGATATCATTATCTTTGGTAGTATGGCCTTCTGCGTAGATGGATTTTCTTGTTCATTCATTTGACGAATCTATCGGACTGTGAGGTTCGGCTGAGGAGTATCAAATATTTTTTCGCACGTTAGTGCATTTGAATATCTCTTTGTATAGTAGGCAGATGGGAATCGGACTGATTCATTCCATTCGCGCAAGTCGACCAGTTTATCTGAAATCATCTTCTACAGTAGCAACTGTGTAAGACGGGGAAGCATTGTTGTAATTGATTCCACCGTTTCCCATTTGGAAGTTCTCCTTTGAGACGATTCTTGACTGGTAAAACTGTACTCTGATTTTTTATTATACTCTCTAATATTGCATCATTCCTTTCAAATATAAGCTTTTCCAATAAATTTGGAGCAAATTAACGTTTCTTCTTCTTGTACTAAAAGAATATTTCATGACATTCAAGTAAAACACATCATTACAATCTCATTCTTAAGGTCAAAGGCACCTTCGCCATGCACATACATCATCAATAAATCATATGTGGAAAAGTGGAAGTTCATTTCTCTCTTTCGCAAGTATCTTAAGTAATTATCAACAGTAAATAAGATATTTGCTTTCTCCTCTTAATCTCATTCTTTTTGCATCTTTTTTCACTTTGATCATTCTGTCCTCATCTGATGGGATTTTTTTCATATAAATTTAGTTGTTAGGTATTTTTTTTAATTTTTAATTACTATTACATTAATTATAATTGTAACAACAAGGGAAAATTCTTACCAAGAAACTGATGGACGGGACTCTGGGTTGTCCTCCTATTGGCAAAACCCCATGGATATTAAAAAAAATTAAGAGTCCAAGTCAATTAAATTAAAGCAAATTAACTTACGCTATGCCCGTTTCATTTTGTCAAAGTTTTAATGGCTAGATCCTTCTCCTTACACCAACGAATAAGGTTTTTTGTTTAAATCTGTAATTTAACGGAATCATCATTGTAGTTAATAATACGGAAAATTGTGACATCATCCGTAGAACTAAGCAAATTATAGAATTTAAAATTAAATAAGATCGCAGAGAAAAATGCTGAAAATCAAAGGGTCTAGAGGAGATCGTTTAAGAGTGCTCTTAATAGGTTTTATATTTAGTCGTTGCATTGTGCTCTTGAAGTCTGTATTAGAGAAAAAAGTTTAATTATCGATTCGCTTAGCTAAAAGAAGCGCGCTTACATAATAAAAATTGCAATTGGTATTAAATCTAAAGAAAACATTATCTTTTTGTTGTTGATTAGTGAAGAAGATTTGCATAAATGAAAGATTCTGAAGAGTTGTTCATTTCTTGATAAAATCATATTATTAAATTGCAACTAATGGCTCAGTCTCAGGATAATTTTTTAAAATTACTTGTAGAAAAGAATCGGAAAGTTTGGGGGAAATTCCAAAAGGTTGATAGACTTCTAAGAGTAAGACGAACTTCGAAATGAACAAAGATATATTTAATAAAATTCCAAGGATGACGAACAAGGAAGTGCTGGAGCGCATCAAACCAGAAATGTCGCTGGAAGGCAAGATCACGAGACTCACTGTCAGACTTACGTACTTCGACCACGTAATGCTATCAAACACATTAGAGAATGACCTAATGCTTGGAATGGTCAGCGGCAAGAGACGATCAGGCCGTCCGAGAATGCGTTGACTTGATACCATCAAAGCCGACACGGAATTGAGCTTAAAGCAAATGACGGACGCGATGGAAAATCGGATAACATGGAGAAAGCTAATCCATGGAATCGCCATGAGTCGAACACGACTGAATGGATAGCATCACCATCACTAGTGTTTAATCCATACTTTAGTTACTGATTGTAAGAGAAATCATTCCTACAATTACCATTTTTAGGAATGGGACGTATAATCAGAATTTTCCACAAGAAAACATTTAAAATTGGAAATATTAATATTAAGAAAAGTTGTCTTGTACGGTAGAAATATATAATAATATATATATAATTTCCACAAAAAAAAACGTTCAAGTAATGCCCGAAATAAAATTATCTGGACCATTTACATGCGTATAAAGTATGCTTCAGAGTAAGATATGTATTTAAAAAATAGTGAAGTGCTTTAGTTTTACTCAAGATTAAACGTACATTTAATATAGAGGAATTTACAGCATATGATCGCAGATACAGATCAATACGTGAACAGGTTCGAATTAAATATAAGAACAGTATTCAAACTCCATATCGACTTTTGGACGTCAGCATATGATCATACAAATGGTAATCTCAGACTACGATACGTTAATCCACGCCTTTTCTATCTGTTAATGAAATTTAGAAGTATATTTACTGAAAGAATCAAGCGACGTGCCATGATACTCCATACATGTTTTAAGGGGAGGGCGGTTAAACGCCGTGAGATCATGCCGAATAGGAAGTAAAGAACGTCTTGCAAAGTACGATTAGTACGAACGTCCTACTGGAAAAGCAGATCACCTTCCTGTTGCAAGAATGACAGCAGAACGGTTTGAGCAATGTTCTGGCCATACTTGGCGCTGGTCAACGTTTCTTTCATAAATACCAAACGCGAGCGAAAGTTATATCTTATGCCATACATGAATATCGCCTGTTCTTGTTTGAAGAAAGAAACTTTTCAGTCAGCATACAGAGCACCATTTGATTCCTCGAGTGATCCTTTCGCGATACAAGTGGAAACATTACGATACTGTTATGGCGTGAAAATCTGAGTGCAGGTATGCATGCTTGTAGTACTCCTGCAAGTAAACGATTCTCAACGGTCCATTTGACATTTTGAAGCCACGCTTGATTTTCTCTGTGCTGTGGAACCTGTGTAGTCTATTCCGTGCTGCTGCCTTTACAATGCGTCTGTCTTTCGTGTCTATGGATGAAGGGATGTTCATTTGATCACGGTTACCGAGATCAAAACACCACATCCAACATATGCAACAATTCTCCGTAATGTCCGTCCATTCACTCAAAGGTGCACAATCCGATTCCTCTGAAATGGATCTAATTGAATGAAAAACAGAGGGTAATGGCGCTATTATGAGTACACATGACACTTGAATGTGTACAGATGGTAAAAAAGTAAATTAACGGACTTCATATTATTAAGTAGCGGAAGAATGTCCGTCCGTCTGTCCCCTTTATATTTTCTACATTTTTCGACGTAGAAGATTGAAATTCAGAATTTAGCTGACCATAGCTTGTCCTACTTCATTATTTAGTTTGGTTTTGATTTGCGCACTGGGATCGGAGTTACGGAGTGGGAGTTAGAGGGGACAAAATGTTTTGATTAAAAAAGTGCAGATAAAGGGATAAAAATAGATAAAAATCGCTAGGAAGAATATTAAAATTTACCTAAATGACAAGTAATTGTAATGGTAATGTCATTAGTACACTAACAAGTTTCAGTATTGCCTTCCTAATTACTTTATATGAGGCGTGTTTTTTAAGTATGTACCGTTTTGATATTTAAAAAAATAAGGACAATTTTTTAACACATTAATTTTTATATGAAAGCCTGGACGTTAATCTACTTTTCAACATTACTTCCACCTTTATTAAGGCAATTGTCGTATCGTACGACCAGCTTCTGAATTCCATCCTCATAGAAATCGGCCGCCTGATTTGCTAACCACTCCCACGTACCTCGAGGCAAAATATCGACAAGCAAAACACCCTGCCTATCCCAAAACACAGTGCACATGATTTTTCGGACTAAAATTGTTTGCTTGAACTTCACTTTCTTGGGTGATGTTGAATGCCTCCATTACATTCACTGTTGTTTTGATATCAGTGACAATTTGGCTTCAAAACTGTGCTGGCTCGGGGTAACTTATCAAAGCACTGGCTCAACAATTGGTTTTGTGCAACTGTGCTGGAGTGGTTAGAAAATCAGGCGGCCGATTCTATGAGGATGGCATTCAAAAGCTGGTCATACGATACGATAAGTGCCTTAATATAGGTGGAAATCATGTTGTAAAGCAGATTAAGGTCCAGGCTTTCTTATAAAAATTAAGGTGTTAAACTGTGTAAACTGTGTAAAAAATTGTCCTTATTTTTTATATATCAAAACGGTAGGCTACTTATTTATAAAGCTTCATTCCAATTGACTCTTGTTTATTTATTTTGTGAAAGTGTTCAAAGAGATAATGCAAGATAGTACCTACCAATATGTAAACATATAAGCGCAATTGGATGATACATAAGAAAACGTGAATGTTAATGGCTACTTGTTTACAGAAATTCTAGGATATGTGCTTTCGCGTGTTAAAGCTGTAAGGTTTGAAAAATGTTAACGAAATAATGGATATCTTTTAATAAAATTTACAAAAATTTAAGTCTTAAGATGTTCAATGTAGTGGATTACAATTTGTCATTAACTTTGATCATTAAAAGACTGCAGTCGAGTCAGATTATGATGAAGCATATCAGAGATTTGCCGAAAATGTCAAAAGGCGTTAGCGTAAAGACCACTCGCTTGCATGTACAAAATCTCGGTAAAGCTCCCCAATACTCTCGGAAGATAAACATTTGCCCTTCAGCATGACATTGCCTTCTCAGCATAACTTTGAACATTTGTTTGATCGATTAAACAAGTCTAAGGAAAATGGGCCCAGAGTTTAATATAATATTAAGTTATTCTTGGTTTCGAAATATCAAACGTCATGTCCGTTCTTATCCAAGAGAATGAATTTTCATAATATTTTGTATAATATTTTTGACCTTTCTCCATATTTTATAATATACATTTGATATAAATGTTTGGGATAATTTATTATTTTTTTTTGTTAAAGATTTTTCACTCGATAATTTTTAGAGGTTCCCTCTATCTTTTTTGGTTTTTCATTCCACAATTCTTTCTTATTATACAGGGTTATTCATAAGTCCGTGAAACATTTCAAAAATAATTAAAAATAATCTATGCATTGAGTAATAAATTTTATTAAAATGGTATGGATGATTTTCCTCTGTATCTAAAAACTCCAAATTTTCTTAAGATATTTGACAGATGCTCAGTGTGTTCAATTTTGGCGATACGGCGGACATTTTTTATCATAGTGTCATCCCATATGCGTTTCAACATTCCACGGTCGCCAGGTCCACAAAAGCGGTGGTACGCTTGCGAAGATTCTGTAGGTTACCGGGGAATGGAGGCACAAAAACAGTATCCTTCACGAACCTCCACAAGAAGAAGTCACACGGGATTAAATCCGGGGACCAGGATGGCCACCCCATTAACGCAGCATCATTTCCTTTGCGTCCTATCCACCTTTGTGGCAAGTTTCCATTTAACAGCAAACAACGCAGTTATACATGCGGGATTTATTTAAAAATTTGGAGTGTTTCTCTCTATTGCTGAAAGATTTACTATGAACCGTTGGTTAGTTTACTTGTTATGAATTTTTGAAGTTTCACGGATTATGAATAGTCTTTATTATTACATTTATGCGTTATTTTTATTAATTCTCCTATTTCGTGTCTGTAAATAAAATGCGTTCGTATCTTGTTTTGTTTTATTTCTAGATAACTTCCAGTTACACAAGGAGCTGGAAGTCATCCAGGAACGGTATCTGTCGGCGCTGAGGACCTTCGTTGAGACGCAGTATCCGCAGCAGCCGACGCGCTTCAGTGATCTCCTGATCCGGTTGCCAGAGATGCAGTCAGCGGCCGCCTTACTCCTCCAGAGCAAAATGTTCTACGTACCCTTCCTCCTCAACTCCAACATCCAGAGATAGTAGACGAGAAGCAGTGGTTCGATTCTGAGCAGTGGTTCTAATTGCTTCGACTACTTCCCTGGCAGCCCTCAAGGAGAAGGGATCGCGCTCTGGGTGCAAACACTCCTGTGACCCTTGACCTTCGTCCTGGAAATGTCATCATGAAGTAAGAGTTCCAGAGGGTCAAGAAAGGGATGAAGAGGCCAGGTTTTTAAATTAAAAAGTAAATAAAATGGTGGCACTCTACTCTTGAAGGTTTGAGATCATAATCCGACTTGAAGGTACATTCCCACTGGTTTCGAAAAGCATCGGTGAAAATGGTATTCCCTATCAAATCCCCGCCCCACCGGAAACATCCCCAAATAAAAAAAATCATAAATGACAAAGAAAATACAACCCAATACTGTGTTTCTTTAAAATACCGTTGAATTTAAATAACGTTGAAAAACAAAACGAACACCCAAACAACTGTGAAAAAAAAAATTTTCTTTTGCCTTATTCAAAATATAAAAAAAAATTAAAGCATTTCTCTAGAATCTAGTTCATTGACTTGACGGTGATATTTGAACTATCAATTTATCCCCTTTGTGTCTATAATAAATACTATGAAAGTGTTTCCAACTTCCTTTCCCTCCCCCCTATTATTAATTGAACTTTGTAATTATGGAATTACAGAAGAGAAATTCACTTCAAGGCTCCTGTAAACCACACACTAGAATGAATGAACAACAACAGAAAAAAACACCACCACCATCATTATCCTTCAAGTGAACTTGTGAATCAATGTGAAAAATATTTTTCGTTTTTATTTCAATTTTTGATTGTTATTTTTTTGTAAATTTCTTGATCACCTAGTCTTCAGATAGTGAAGATCTTATTTGGCACCAGCATGTAGATATAATAACAGGAGGGTTTTCCAGGAGGGGCCGTGAAATGATACTTTCCTTCTATCCCCCTCTCCCCTATATTTCTTTGACAACCAAGAAAAAAAATAAACTCTAAAGCTCCCACCCCGTCCCCTCCTAACTCCGTTTCTAACTCCTCACCTCAAAGTTGTCCCTGCCCCCTAAGTTTGTTGCGCACTTTATAAGTGTTTTTGTTTTATATTCTATTCGGTTGTACATATCTCGGGAAATTTCTTAAAGTGGTAGTTGCGTTCTCCTGTCCTATACATAGGAATCCCCTCCAGAGTTCGGACTGTGGGTGTAGAATACTCTCGAGGGAGGGGAAATAAGAGTGCGGGGTCCCTCTTAAAGGTTTTTCCTTTGTGAACGTTAGAAAGAAGAAGAAAAATTATCTTGTAAAGATATCTTAACAAAATGCATTCCGAAAGAAACTCTTTGATTTGCATCGGAGCATTCGTTTCTAAGCAATGCCGACTGTATCTGTAGAGTTTTTCCTTAACTGTGTTGTTAAATCTGATTTCCCATAAATTAAGTCGTTTAAAAGTGTTACTTGTTTCATTTATATTTTTATTTCTTTATTTTAATACATTTTTTTAAATTCTGAATTATTGTGTGTTTTTTGTTTTGTTTTCTACCTTTTTTTTATTTTGTACATTTTTTAAATCTTTAAAGAAAAAAATAACAAAAACAAGCCGAAACAAATGTGATTGAATTTAATTGTTGTAAAAAATGGTTTTAATTGAAAATATTGTAGAAAGAAAAACCCGTTAATATATATATTTTTTAGTTTTTTTCATGTGAACTTATTTGTAGAAAGAAAAATATATATATTATATATATAAATATATATTAATTATTAAAGAAAAACAAACATAAAAAGACAAGATATCAGCAAAAGAATTTGGATCTGATACTGTTAAAATATAATAAACTGTTGCCTTTTGTCAGAAATGCGAATGGAACTTAGAAAGTATGGTCGTAGGATCTAGTTTTGCAACTCTTTATTATTTCCCCCTTAATATCCTCCCACAAACGCCCATTAGATTCATTCCTAAGCGTCAACTTAAAAGAGACGTCTACAAAAACTGAAAAGAAGTTTTAAGACTAAAATGTTATCTTGAAAATAATTTGGAGAATGATTTAAGAGACAAATCTTGATTAATTTCCGTTTCAATTCAAGTTGCCACCTAAAGAACATTTGCACGATGTAACTATCATATTGTTACAGAGCTAGTTAAAAGTTTAATTTTTTTCAGATATTTACTTTTTTAAAACGCATGTAATATTCGGTACAAAATTAACTCGTAAGTCAGCATATTTATACAAAAAAAAGTTATAGACGTATGTCCAATATTTCATGGGACAAATTCTCTAAAAGATCCTCAACACTCTAATTGATTTATTCTGCATGAAGGCGTAAGCCATTCAAAGCCTGATTAAGATGATAGTTGTAAGGCCTATTTTTTTTGACAACAGAATTTCGTTTTCTGGAAGCTCGGTTACTGTTTCACACGGCAGATAGATTTCATGACAGGTTGAAAGAGTGGCGGATCCAGAACGAAATGACAGGGGGAGGAGCAAGTACCTCGCGTTCCTTCTTTCTCTCCCGATTCCGTCTAGGCATAAGAAATTCTCACGAGCAGTGCAAACGAAAAAGGTTACAACAGCACGTTATGCCATTGGAGAAAGCAAAATTTATTTTAACTTGATTATATTTCTATCAAAATGAAGCATGAAATTATAAAATTTTATTAAAAAATATAAAATATTAATATGTAAAAATATTAATAATATTTGTAACTGTTCTTAACAGACAACTAAATATTTATTAATTTAAATATAAATACCTAAGAAAGCTCTACGAACAGTGCATTATGAATGTTGATATTGCGCATTACTTCGCGCAGTCGCAGAGAGATTTAGTTACAAGAATAATATATTTCTTTAAAAGCTTTTCGTGGCTAAGTTCATTTAAAGTTCGACAGAAAAGCTTTTGCTGGAAAAATCCGTTGCGTGTCATGATAACAGTCATAATCTTGTAAATCAAAGGCAGTATCCTCAATCGTGTAATCGAAACCGTAGTGTCAACTCGTATTGAAACGGAAATTACATATTATGCTTTATTGCAAACGACAGGTTTACTGAGAGCTTATATTTTATTGCACTGAATGGGGTTTGACGAAATAGAAACAGAATGAACTTGTATGGCAGCTACGATTGTTTCTCATTCAGCCAAACTTGAGAGTTTCAAGGAATGGACATTTCGTCGTTTCCTGGTGAATTATTGGGGAACATAAATTCTTTCGATTTTGAGGGGTAAAGTAATTGAAATTGAAATTAACATTTTTTTAACTGGGAAGCAAACGTTTTAATTAATTCCATTCGTTCATTCCGTTACTGGAAATTTTTTTAGAACCAGGATAGAAATTTAAGAAATTAATTGATTACTGAAAGGAATCAAATACTTGCACTTGGATGCTTTTTTACAAGAATTTCGTGCCTTGATAATAAATTGTTATAATCGATAAAGATATTTAAGGAGAAAAAGGAGAAGATAAATTAGTTTCATATGTTTTTACATGAAAGACCAGCGACCTTTCATGTTTTTACATGAAAGATTTGTTACTCGTGTAATCTTTGATATTGCAGGTTGTTTTACTGTAGTTTTCTTCTCTCCTCGCTCCTTTTTTAAGAAAGCTCTACTATTCAATTTTTAATTTTATTTTTGTACATTTTAAAAATTGACACTTTTATCTAAACGAGTAAAAAAAAAATTGTACTATGCATTTTGCTGCATCAGGAGCGCATTTCATCTCTACTGTGATATCAGCTGATGATCTTCTTTACATAAGTGTTTAAAGAAATCAGCAAAAATTGAGTGTAAAGTTTATGATTGCAGTTTGCTAGATTAAGGAAAAAAAATCCGAACGGAATAATAGCAAGAAAGTGTATGTGGCGTGGGATTGAAGTTGACGAGAATTCACTACGTTATCAAATTATGCTTAGCTAGAATAAATAGGAAGCTTTACAAACAACAAGAAAATGTCATTTTATATAATGAAAAGAAAAAAAATATTAAACCACCAAATTGCTTTATTTTTATTTTTTTGGTTTGCAGACGTTTTTTCACTAGTTGACGCTTTACAAAATTATTCCTTCTCTTTTATCACAATTTCCTCCTATCTCCTTTATTTCTTCTTAATTTTAAATTCTGTTATCTCTTTAAATTCGTTCACGCAATCGATAATCAATTCCAGTTATTGTTGAAAGCTAAAGGAAAAAAATAGTAATAATAGTGATTTTAAAAAGTGAATAAAGACCTTGTGATTGTTGGATAACGATTTGCCAGTGATTGAACTCTTCCAGAGGACTCGAGAATGTCTGAAATGAATTAACAGATCACTGTCGTGTCGTTATCATGGCCCTTCTCTGTGATGTTTGTATAAAAATATAGAAATAAGATTTAATGGGATTAAAAAAAGACTTGAATAATGTAAGAAAAAAAAAGTTGTTGAAAAGAGTCGTTTTATATTTTTGAAAGTCTTAGAAAAGAGTTAAAGAATGATGTTTTTCTGAACTTGATAAAAAAAATGGAAAGCCCTTTTTACCTTTCTATGTTTATTTTGCAAATAAATTCGTTAAAAATAAAATAAAAAAGACAAAGAAAGAAGCATGAAATAAAAAAGATCAAGAAACTTGATTTGTTATTTGTTGATATAGAAACTATATATCTTGTATATTTCCGTAATCAGTCTGTCAGTTGTATAGTAAGTTGAAATCACAAAAAAACAGTTACTGATCATTTTGAATCCCTTACCTTACAGTTTGCTTTATTTTTTATTTATCTGAAAGTTTCAATTCTCTTCTTTACATTTGTCACTTTTTTTCTTCTGCTAAGCCTATTTCTGTCTCCTGTTACAAAAAATAAGGTTCCTTTTTTGTAAGGTATTAAAAATATTTATACATAATCTCTATATATAAACTTGTGGAAGTTTTTGAAAAAAACTTGAAGCATTATTTTTTATTTCCTTCTCATTTTTACACGATTTGTTCATTCAAAAGAGAAGAACAGAGAAATTATTATAATATAATAATTGTTTGAAACATATTGATATTCCAAGTTTTATTTTCATTTTTAATTTTTTCACCTTACTTGATGAAAGTACTTGGAAATGAAATCTAAACAGGCTGTGAATCTTGTATGATAACTGTATGATAATACTTCACTTTGAATTTCAGTCCATATGGATGTTATTATTGTTCTTTATTTAAAAAAAAAACTTTATGGCGGGCTTTTTATGTTTCCCTGACTCTTTCATTCTCTTGTTTTCTTTGTTCTTCGTTTTTCATTGCTTAAAAAAAAGACATCGCTGGTCACAGAATGAGAATAATTTTTTAATAAGTATACAGATGATGTTAACGATTGTGCAGGGATCTGGGATTAATTTTCATGTGGGACTTATAAATGCTTTACCTTGCTTTTTTGTGTACACATTAAAAAGGAAAAACCAAATAAAAATATTTGTATTTGAAATTGTAAAGAAAAAAAAATAGGAAGAAAAAAAAACAACAACCGAAAGAAAGAATTTGTCATTTGTGTTTATTTACGTAGATATTGCAATTAAATTAATTAAACGAATGACATACACATAAGATATACAGGGCATACTTTAGATAGCGATAACTCGTAAACCACAGATTAGTTCTTCCTGATCTTAACCAATGATTCACAAAGTCTGGGATTTTGTTTATCAAAATGGAAAATTCTCACTTTAGTATCTTAATGCAAGACAGCTCATTGATAGAAATTTCCTTGTACTTTAAATTGATCGAAACGGATCATTTTAATGCTCTGGAGATTTGTTGTTTTTTTTAAAAAAAGACTACGTAAAAGGATCCAAATTTTATTTCCATTATTATAACATACGTTCGAACGGAAATATTGAAATCGATTAAGTTGTAGTACATTATCCAAGCATCAAACGATATACTTCTCGTGGGAAGATTAATGAATGTTCAACCTCTTTTGAATGAATTTAGAGTACAGAAAGAAAAGACATCCGTGGTTTACAAGTTGTTGTAGTTTAATTTTTGTGGTAATTTAACATGCGTCCTATATTTCCTTATCCTACAATTTTCCTGGCATTGTTGGTAGGATTCTTAGCTCTCTGGTATCTTCGGGTATCTTTAAAGATGCTTCTTTTTTTTAACCACGATAATTATTCTTCCCATGTTAACAAAGTTCAACATTTTTTACATTCAATTTGAAAATATAACATGTTCACGCTGATAAACTTCAACCAAATTTAAAGAGAATTATAAAGCATTAAGCTCGTATATGGCGATTGCTTTCAGCAGATCCACAACTTTGTTCTTCAGATTTCTGGACACTTATGTCATAATCTTCACAACGTAAAGATTTTTAAAATTTTTGATGGAATTTTGAAAGCTCTGACACGTTAATTTAAATTAATTATTAATTTACACCTCTATATATATATAATATAAATACAATATCCATCCAGCACTTGCACTTGGTATCAAATTTCATGAATGTTTGAGTGTTATGGTTAAGGTTAAATCACTACGAAACTATGGTAACTGTTACCCTAAAGACACTTATCCTATTAAAGTGGTCGCAGTGCCAGCGCGATAAAATAAATTTCTGCCAGAATCGAATGAATAATAGGCTTATTTATTTTCATTGCTGCCCTTCCTAATGTCAATGCAGATCTTCTCAACAAGTCACCCAGAAGATCGCTTCACAGTGAAGACTCAACTTCACATGCTAGACGATTTGCTTTACAGTGAAGTTTCTCAACTTCACATATCAGAAGATCCTCTTCACAATCTTTTGTCTCGCACTGGCCTGTGTCAACACCTCCTATAAATAAAGCCTGTGCACTGAAAATTCATACATTGTTACATCATCATAAAAAGGCATTGTTAATCATATTTCTACCAATAATAAGCCCTAAATTATGACTTCTTATGATCATGTAACAAGGTATGAAATTTCAGTGCACAGGCTTTCTTTCTAGGAGGTGTTGCCTGTGTAGACATTTTGCTGACTGCGTTGTAACTGATATTTTTTTACTTTTCAAATTATATACATGCTTTGGATTATCGGCCTTAAACAAAAAAAACCCAGCAATTATTGAGATTCCTCTACGACGATAATTCAATCGAGAGGTTGGAAGATAAATCTCATTAGCATTGCGTGTGGAATAATTGTGCCTATCTTGATTACGCTGAATAATTATAGTTGTAGATGTAGTTAATAGACGTTTTTCAAGATCTGATTTTTAATGCTTGTATCAGGCAATATGATGAGTGAAAAATGAATATTATTGGTTTATTGAAAGGGATACGCATTTCTTGCCGAAATTAATAATATTAATTTTAATCTTATTGAAACATTAAAATTTTTGTTTCCCCTTGAAAAGCGATACAATTTCTAACAGATCTTTCCTGAAATTCATTTTTTAATACAGAGTTTATAACCGCTTGTATTCTTCATCTTGCTAGAAGAAAAATCTTAGAATGGAAAGCATTCCTACCACAATAATGTTCAAAAAAGCGACATGCTTTCATTTTCTTTATGAATACTGAATATATACTAATAAAAGGGTGCAAATCGCGAAATGCTTTTCTGTATATTTTTGGGCATGATTATCCAGGGCACTGCTCCGTTGAGATAAAATTGGTCGTCTTCTGTGAAAATCTGATCGACAATTTTGCATTTTGAATTTACCTTTCACAAAAGTCATTTCAATTTTGCATTGCTCTATCCAGTAGTAACAGGAGTGCTAAAAAGTAATTAATAACAGAATATAAGAGGTCACCAAACTGTGGATATAACACACTAAAAAATAATAAAGCGAATACACATTTCCACAAAATTTTTACGGTAAGTAAGTATGCACATTTCGGGGACAAAGACCCCTTCTTTATCTACAACGTAGTGCAAGTAAAAACTTTTGTGGAAATGTATATTCGCTTTATTATTTTTAACAATTAATAATATTTATAGGTACTCAAAACAAAGCTAATTCAAAAATTTTATTTCCTCCGTAATTCTTTTAAGTTTACTTGAGCTACGAGAATTAATTTTTAAAATTTTAAAGTTTTTACAAAATAATTCATCCAATTTCAAATGAGGATAACTCCATTACTATTAACCATATACATATTAATTACAGGCAAACGCCAAATGAAACAGGAAATCTGCAAGTTTAGAGAATTAGGTTAGGTTTATTATTTTTATTGCTGTGGAGTGAGTTAAGGCGGATATGCAGATATATGTATGAGCGAGAATCAACCATCGTCTTGACGTTGCTCGAGAAATAAAACTTGGACTATATATCTTTTGGATTAAGTTTCCCTGATCACTCTGTATTTACTAAATTCAAAAGCATAGTCTTTTGAAACGAGTGAATCATTTTGAATAACCCTGAGTAATACATTAAGCTCATTCTAATTTCTATTTTCAGATAAGTATATTAAAAATATTTTGAAACATTGTTGATCTTAAAGTACTCCTTCTGTCCGAAAATATGGTATACATTTACAATACAAAAATTTTGAAATGTATACCATATTTTCGACAGAGGGAGTATTTATAAAGATCATTATGAATATTATTTAATAAATCTTTTTCAATAATAAATATTGGCAAGAAATATTGACAAGAAATAATAAACAAAGAATTTAATTAAAGGTCGTATACATCCGTTCATAATAAAATTTCCTTTATCATTTTTCAGCACGCTCTTGCATCATACACATATACCTATCGTCCACGAACTCTTTTACAATCAATGTGAATTTGCAAAACAATAAAAATCAACCCACGAGCTTATTTTAAAAGCAATGAGGTCGACAGTCTTTCTGCTTCTTCCTTCAATATTTTACTTTTGATTAGCGTGTCGGTTGAAAATGAGAGTAAGTTACTTTATCTGTTCATTAAAATAAAAGTTTTAATTTGAATGAAAAAAAATGTAAACAAAAAACCCACCAAGAACCGAGACACATAAACTTAAAAAAAAATACGAAAAATTTATGTGGTAACATTGTTTTTTCCCTCCGTTACGGGCCATTTTAGGTTACGTTGAGGAATGGGAGAGAGAGAGTCTTGCACCGACTTACCCCTTTGGATGTCCTATATTAGCAATGACTAGCCTCAAGATCATGTTCACAGGTGACCTAATCCAAAAATAACAGTGGATACACAAAGAGGGGAAAGTGAAACATTGGGGTCAGAGCATTGAATCATTACTTAACCGTGCACGAAGAAAACAAAAGGGTTAAAAAAATATCTCTCAAAACAGCCTACTACCAGTCTGTCATGCGCGAAGAAGATTAGAAAGCACTCGACGCGCTTTTGTGTCTACGGCGATACTTTTTAGATTCTACCTCTTGCGTTCTAAATAAAGAAATAGGTCAGGATTCTGAAGTCTTTCGAAGATTGGAAAGTTACGTTCATTTTGTAATACGGTTGCCCTCTTTGAAGGAGAAAATTGTTTAGGTTTTTTTTTTTTTTTTAAACGAGTTTATGCTTTTAAATTTGCTTTTATATGATAAACCCAATCTTCAGGGCATTTATTTATAATTATTTTACAAAGTTTTATTTCAAAATTATTTGAAACGAAGAAGCATTTTAATAAATAAAGTTGTTTGAGCAAGAAATTGCATACGTTTACAATGATCACACGAATAATGTAAGTAATACAAAAAACATATGCATCATATGAACATGATTCGTAAACTAAATTCCACGCACACGAAAAAAACGATAGAAGATTAATAAATAAAAAATAAATTCTTGCCATAGTTTATATTTATTTATATCTAGAACTCTTGCGTCCTTTTTAATAAACTGTAATTCTCTTTTGAGCGTGTGTAAAGATATGCGCTTTTTTAAAATCCTTTTGCTATATAACATATCAAAAATTCTATTACCTCAGTAAAACGCAATTCATATTCTACTCCGTGGAATTTATAAAAATACAAGTTACAGCATTTGAAAAGAGGAATGGTTATGGAATTTAGTCTAATTCTTGTTTATCACAAATAATCATTAAACTTGTAGATCTAAATGTAAAAAATGAAAAGTAAAAATCTTGGCCTGGCTTTTTTCATCCATAGACTAATTTTAAATACACATCATATTCGGTGGATTATTATAAGCTACCTCGTCTTCGGATTTACCTAGGCCAATTATGGAAGACCTCAAAGTAGTAATAAATTTAATAATTGGATATACATTTCAAGCTTAGAAGCTAGAATCAACCGACAGAATTCAAAGTCATGTATGTCCTTGCTGTAAAAGACGAATTTTTGTTCTCAATTTTATTTCTACACATCACAACAGTTAATCGGATCTGGATTAGTAAATCCTAGAATGTCAGATTTCAGATTTACCCTTTGAGATTCCTTACCCTTAAATTCCTAAAGTTCAGCTCAATAAATCAAATTTCAAGGACACATAGCGGTAGTGAAATTACACTCTTAAGACATTTAAATTTAAAATAGTTCCATATATTAATTTCCGGCAGTCTGCTAGAGACATATAACATCACGAAATTTAGAGGTGCGTTATACAGTGTGTCCCTCAAGAGGATACTCATAGCTTACCTACGTGTTCTTGGCATGATTTTTGAGAAAAAGAGTCTAAATAAACATAGGTCCAAATTGCAACCGATTCTTAATGAAAACGAATTATAAATAATTTTACTACTTGTAGTTTACTTACAACTTTGCTTTGAGAAATACAGGCACATTCTGAATTGTCACATTTGAGGCTCGAAATGACCACCATGTTTGTCGAGATGTCTTGAGCTCTACCTATAAGAGAACTATTCGCTCTGATGTTAATTTGGATCTTCGATTTCGTTTGTCCTGCAGAAATTTGTAGCAATATTTCGATTGATAACTCAAATGTAACAATTCATTTGAGTAGATCAGGCAAGTATTAAAATTATCAATTTAGAATGTGCTCTATTTCGAAATAAAATTAAAAGAATTTCAGAAATAATAAATTCTCAATTTATAATTTTTTTAAATTTTTTTTTTAAAAAACCGTTGCAATTCGGATCCATATTGTTTCTGGAACACGTATTGCGGGACTCTGTACAATAAGCAGGAATAAAAAGGAAAAATTGCCCAAAGTCCCTGTTTCCAATATGGTCCCAAGTTTACTGCTAAGATGGTCTCAAAATAAAGAAAAGAACTTCAAATTATCTTTTTTCTGGGTTCGCATGAGTTTAATATTTCATTAATAAAAACCTTTTATAAAATCTCAGTATACAAAAATCTCTCGTAATCGTAGATAGACCAACAAAAACACACTTACCGTAGTCAATGCTGTATGAAGTTTTTGACTATTATATGAATAAATGGTTAAATATGGATGAGAACCTGTTTATTTACTAATATTATTCTTATAGCAGCATATTCTATAGCCTCTATGAGTAAAATAACATCTTTACTATATCCTCTGAATCGGTGATTCTGAAGCCGTGGGTTTGCGAGAAGATTGGTAATTAATTAGGAATATTCAAAGTTTGAAAGTTGATGGCTATTTGCGAATATTTAAAAGTTTACGAATTTGATATTAATATTTATCTTGATTTTTTGTATAATTTTTTTGTAATTCAGAGATAACTGCAATGAATTAAAAATTGAAGCTTGACATTGCGGATCGTTATTCTAAAATATTCAAGTTTTCAGCGGGAATTACCCATGAAATACAGAATAAACACCAAAAAGAGAATAAAATTAAAACACAAAATAAAATACACAAAAAAAGGAAATATAATTTACAAACTCTATATACAGGGTGTATCAGGTTCGATGGTTATAAAGTACTTAGCATGATCCTTTGCATGATTACAAACTTAAAGTTCTTTATCGAAAATGTCGAAAACTCAAAATTTAAATTGCATCGTTACGTCATTTATGAACTTTCCACACCAGCAGTTCATTAAATTCCAAGGGGCGATTACAATTAAATCGGCGGCAATTGTTGAGATTAAATGACGTTTTCGACAGGTTTTCAGCAAACTTCGCGTGATGTTTAGACCCTTAACATTTGAGTTTTGAACATTTTACATAAGGAACTTTAAGTTTGTAATCATGCAAAGGATCACGCTAGGTACTTTATGACCATCGAACCTGATACACCCTGTATAATTAAAAATTCCAAACTCTATGAAAAGCATTCTTAAAGCGATATAAATTGCAATTAAAAAGATCCAAATCGTAAAGTAAAGTGAAAACAAATAACTGCACACATTCTTTTATAACTTGTTGAATAAAAGGGAATATTAAAATTATCATTACTGCGGGTGAAATTAGGAATTTTGAAATTAATTCTGCCCAAAATTTCGGGGGAATCAATATAAACCATTAATCAATTTATAGAAAAAGAGAGCATCTTGAATCTTTCTTCTGCTTTCTAATCGTGGAATTTTAATATATGTAATACTAAGATACATTCTACCCAGGTACACAAGTCTTCAACCATGTCCATGAAACGAGTTTGGCACCGTTTTTCTCCTACGTGACAGAGGGCGCTGCGGTGCCATTAGGTAGAACTTACTGTGTATTTACATTGGGGAGTATGCTATTTTAATGTTTTACTCTTGTATTTTCTTTATTATTTTTTTTATTTTACTGCATTTTTTAAATAAGTGGTGTCTAAACATATATACACAATCAAGTGACAATTCAAACATTTTATTTTCTATAATTTTGACAATTTTCGGTGGCTTTTTTTGTTTTTCAATGTGTTTGTTTCCTCTGTTTATAGATCTAATATAAAAATGCATTCTTATGGTAACGTAGAATTTTGTCACAAATTTTAAGATGTCAATTTGGTGGGTGTTGCATCCAAAAGGGAATTTGGAAACCTTATTATTGATTTCTTCCAAAACGAGCAACACCAAATCCCCATAAATTGGGCTGCACTTCAAAACATTCCCCATGCATCTTTCTATTGCCAGTAATTGATGATATAGCAATAGTACATGATTTTCGGCTCTAAAAGTGAAACCAAACTATGAAGGAATACACGTGTTGAAGTGGAAATATCTCACGTCGTGCTACAGTAGCGCCCTCAAGCGTAGGTCAGAAAAAAAATTGCCTCGCCTTGGCAGGAACTTGGGTACCTGGGTAGAATGTATCTTAGTAGTACTGTCTGATTGTTTGTCCATCTGTGTGTGAATTGGATTTGCTTGAAATGTATGAAAGGTTTGAAATATCTGTTTTTGTCAACAGATAAATATAATTCAGGACTTGGAAAAGTTTGAGAATGATCGAAATCGGTTCAATGGCATGTGTTCTAATAGGCAAAGGAGGATGCTATTCGGAAGAAGTGGATATTGACTTCGGATTAAAATAGTTTTAATTTTTTTTGTAGATTATAATAGATAATTGTAATAGAGCCGAGATACCATATAATTAACGCAACGTTTCGTTACATCTTTGTATCAGCCAGTCTTTTATTAACAGATTTTCTCTACCTCAAATTAACTAGTGTACATTAAAACAAGTTTAAATTTATAAGAGTAAGCACTGGCGGACAATTTCAAAACACTTTTTAATATTTCTCCAGATTATTCAATATCATCTACATAAACTCTGGCGTATCTGCAGAACCTTAAAAAGGATCAATTTTACAAGACATATATGAAACAAATAGTATTAAGAAATACGCAATAGATAAACTTCGATATATTTCACTTACCCATAAAACTTTTTTAAACTTTTTAATTACATTGTATCATGCAATGTGCAGCGTTAAGTAGGTTATATAGTTTATTTATTTCTTTTTGGTAAATTAGCCCATCTCTCAAGAATCTTATAAAGTATAAATTAGTGGCTCGCGACGGTTGCCTCTTCCGTTCCACTTTCCTCATCTTTCAAAATCCCTGGTCTCACCATCATGCAAATAAAAACAGTTTTCTATTTTTAGGAAGAAAGTTATATGTTTGCTAAAATACCTTGTAAAAAATAGTAAGAACTGTATTCAAATATCCATAGTCTCGATTAGAATACACAATTTTCGTTGAATTCAACAAGAAGACTCTCAAGTCTCGCCGTTTGTCAATTGCATCTTGGTGACTGTGGCCAAGTTTAGAATAAAAACTAATATATATGAAAAGTATGCTATTTTTCCTTGATAATTATTCTGACTGGTTCTATCTTCAGTTTTATATTCATAATAGAACTCAGGTGTTTCTCCCGTATATCGCTTACTGGCCTCGTGCTATTCTTCTAGTGACCTTAAAAGACTATCACGAAGTTCATAATCAACACGCGATTTTTAAAAATGGAGACAAAAAATCTGTGTCGTCAACTCAATTTGTAATCAGTAAACTAAGTAGTTTTAACAACGCATATAATTAAGACGACAATGTATGCGAGCAAACCATTCATTTAGCTTCGTTCATTTTCAAAGCTATAAATAACTCCAGGGAAAAAAGTTCCACTTTCATTTTTTTTTTTTTTTTTGGAAATTCCGATTTGAATGGAAAACGTTATTGAAATATCTTACAGTCATCTTAATTCCGCTGCTTTCTTCTTTGTAATTATGTTCGATTAACCTTTACCCAAAACACGATGGAAGTTGGCAGTGTCGTTCCTTAGTTACTTTAACCTCGATAAACGTCGACATGGAACAAGAGATAAAAGAAAGAGAAAGATACAACGAAAAGGTTTGCCTTCATCCATTGATGGCATAGCTTCTAAACGGAACTCTTGTTTCGCAATCAGCCTATGACCTTAAATCATTGACCTTCATAACTTACAACAGTGGGAACAATTTTGCAATGTCACCACGCATAGGAAGGTTCAAGAGAGAAAGAAAGAAAGAGAAAATGCTTCCTTCCTTTACGATAATAAAATCTCCCCTGCAAACTGGAAACACGTTGGGTGAATGCTTTCAGGACTTAACAACAAATTTGCTCGCGATGACAGTTTTGTATGAGTTCTTGGTTTAACATAACACCTTACGTAGTTATTATACAGTACTTTCATGCAAAATAAACACGATTTTCCCTAATTTAAGATATTTTACATAACGGAAACTAATTTCAGATGATATTTGTAGAATTTTAGTTCAAAATTCGTCCCCTAATGTTTATATATTGGGCTTTATCGACCGAACTGCAACAAGACTTCTGGACACTACGGTCTCGCTAACTTCACTTTGCTGGCAAATGGAGAAACGATAACCTTTTGTCCACATATAATATTATGTATGCACAAGAGGTTATCGTTTCTTCAGTTAATATTCTCCACAGTTTCTCTATATTATTCATAACATTTAAAGCATTTGATTTACACGTGAATTCAACAGTTCTTAAGATATTTCTTAAAACAAATTTATTTCGTATTTATAAAATATCTACAACATTCAGCAGAAGAAAATGACCTAATTGGCATCTTACAGTCGAATCATCAATTCTAAATTCCGCGCTTCGTTAGTTCTAAATAAATGCCACCAACAAACACATATCAGCAGCGTAAATTATATATATCCAAAATATCTCCACTTTGTCCAACGTCCAACAGTTGTGAAATTGGAAATTTAATTGGACGCATCCAGTCAAACTTTCGTTGGACAGAGTAGAGCCAGTTTAAAAATGACATCTAGTAATTTTCAAATTAATATAACGCAAATGTATATTGCTCTACAAATTATGAGTTAACGGAAACAATATAAAGTCTTCGCAGATGAAAGGTAATAGCATTCATAAGACCACCTGTTACAAAGTAGGCACTGGTTGCCTGATTCCTCAACTAAAGCCTCATTTCTATTACTCCATTTTTATAATTACTTAACCGATATCGATGACCTTATGTTCAGCGCCAAGGAAATTCTTAGCCAAAAATAATTCCAAGAAATGGCGACAACTAAAAACCATTGCATAAATTTTGCTTGTGAGAACTCGTGACATGGGTTTTCTATTCTTGTAAGAGAAAGTTCAAAGCGACAGCAAAATTATCGCTGAATTCAGTTTTCTCGGTAAAACAACTTAAGGATGATGTCGTCAGTTTTTTTCCAGGATCTTTATATGGAAAAGAAGCTCACGCGTTTATCTTCTGTAATTTTGAACGAAAAAACGTGTCCTTAAGATTCGTTGCAAACAGAAAGTAGGTTTTGGTTGAGTCAGAAGAGAACGAGGAGTGGCCGAATCTTTCTACAATAACAAAAAATAAAAAAATCTCAGGAAATCGGAACCTCGTCAATTGGGTATGGAGGACATAGATAGCGGTGAGAGGAGCGAAGGTGGACAAGACGATCAACTGACCTCTTTGAAGAAGATCTGATAGAACTTGGGGTGACCTCGAATCTCTAAGAAGGGTGTTGGAATCGGCGAAAAATCGAGCGTGAACAGAAAATCAAAGTGAAATGCAAATTAGCTTGCACATTTTACTCTATCTAAGCATCAATAATTTTTTTTATCAAGAAGATGTTCTAGAAAGTTTAATTATCAGAAGTAATGTAATCTTGAAACAGCCTCAACGAAATGAAAGCGAGATAGAATGTTATTATGATCGTTAAAGAAG
The DNA here is from genome assembly GCA_023313115.1 of Rhysida immarginata. Classification (NCBI taxonomy): domain Eukaryota; kingdom Metazoa; phylum Arthropoda; class Chilopoda; order Scolopendromorpha; family Scolopendridae; genus Rhysida; species Rhysida immarginata. Next base: position 607,632 of record JAHWFO010071949.1, read on the forward strand.
CAAAAAAAAAAAAGAAACCATGATAAAACTTTTTTTAGCCTCATTGTTTTTAATAAGCATATTCGTCATACAACAAGGTTAAGGGAGAGCCAACCTCGTAACGAATTCGATGGTAAATTAATCGGAATAGAAAATGAAGGTAAAAAATGAGATCATTTTCTCGCATGAAATGCAGGGTTTTTTTTTTAATCTACAAATTGATGAAATTAAGACTAATGAATTAAGGACACGATTAATATTCTTCATATGACATACGTGATGCCCACATTTGACCTTAAAGAACAGTTGATTGATGGCTAATATTATCAGTCCCAGAGGAGCACCAAATTTGATAAATTTTCTAGAACTGGAAATGTACAAGTCAGAAATGATTTGATAATAAGCCAATCATCTGAAAAGATAATTAACTATTGAAATATTTGCAGATATTGTCCATTTGCCTGGGTTTTCTTGAAATTTTAATGACCCATTTGATTTTATTAAAACTTCATTCCAACCGATAATTTATGCACGATCAATAACTGATTTGTAAACGTCGAATAGCAGCCCGTCGATAACTCTAATAACTGAGTCCTATCTTTTTTATTCATAGCCTGGAAAAATGCAAACATTCTGCACACAAGATTCAAACCGAGACTTTTCAGACTATTCCAGTTGCCAGATCAGTTTACTAAAACTATACTCATGCTTAAAATTTATTATAAACCATACTCATACTAAAACATGCTCTATGATGATCTGGCCATAATCACCTACATGCACAGAATTTGAGTGCTGACATAAATAAATTTTTACAAAGCCAACCAGATATAACGGCCTTGTTCATTACCTTCTGGCCAGGGCCAGTGCAACATAATTTGCAGCCTGATGCCTTCAAATGCCCTCTCTATTTATCCATATAAAACGCCGTTGTTGTTATTAATACACTTCTTCACAGTTTTCTCCTTTCTGAAGGCCGCTCTCTTAGACAGATCAAGGTTTTTACTTTACAATTGTTAAGTCATCATTATTGAGATGCATTATGTCATTCTGTAGGTCCCAGACACAAAGCTTTCTTGAAACCTAATATATGCAGTTTATTATTTTTTCTCTTTTTAATTTATTATCATTTCATCGAATAAACAAATTATGCTATAAAGTTTATAATTAATCTACATTACTAATTGTTCCAGTGGGGTCAGGGGTGGCAGTCACTTGGTCTTTAGAACTATGGCAATATATGGCATGTAATATGTCATTCGATCGGAAATGATGAGAAAGAAAAGAAGATAGAGTTCTTTTACATTTTCTAAATACTATGTTAGAGAAAATCAATTTTTTGATTAAAAATCTTGAGGGGGGAGGGTTAAAAAGTGCAGATAAAGGGGGAATAAGTAGATGACCGCAGGGCTTCCGCTACTTTCCTATTCCCTCTTGGGGGGGGGGGGGTTAATTTCTTGTTAATACTCGCTTCATTAAAAAATTACTTTTTATTTGAAGATTCTCAATTTGGTGTTCCGTATTTTTTGTTATTTAAACTTCATTTATCTTAACACAAACGTTTAATTTAATGCTGCCAGATTTACAGTGACAATTACCACAAGCTGGGAAAGAGCGATTACTGTTTGGAATTATAGGTGTTATTTCGCTGACCTTTTCTAACTTCGTCAATAATTGAATTCATGTTATTACTTCCTTCATTTCGACATTGTAGATCTTCATTTCATAAATTAAAGTAAGATACCGTGTAAGATGCCTACACCATGTAGTCATTTGTGTTTTTACCTAACGGTACCCGATTCCCATAAACTCTAGGTAAATGGGACAATTTCTTAATGTATGGTACTCACAGTGAGTGTAAGTTCTATTGAAAGTGTATAATTTCTGCTTCCCTTTCACCTTATTTTCATATTTTACACTGCCCTTCCTCCGAGTCGGAACTTTTCCTCTATGTTACTTAACATTAAATAAAATCTTGTAAACATTCCAAGGAGGAGCTTTAGCAGTGAAGCAGAAATACATTTTTACGTTTATTAAAAACAAATTAATCGCCCCCCCCCCCCGCCTCCCGAGTAGGATAAGGCAAGTCATCTATTTTTACCCCTTTATCTGCACTTTTTACCTCTCACCAAGTTTTTTTTAATCAATAAATTAATTTTCTCGAACGTAATATGTAAAAAATGTAAAAAAAAAAAACTCGTATCTTCTTTCCTTTCTCATCA
>JAHWFO010071949.1:610843-646210 GCA_023313115.1 Rhysida immarginata
GGGGTCCACGAAAAATTCTGAAAAGTTGATACGGTCGAGCTAAGACTTTGATGGTCATATTTCTGAAAACAGAACTTAAAAAAGTTAATTCTTTTTCAAGTTATCGTGCAAACGGCGGACGGCCGGACGGCCGGATAAACGTACAGACCAAGTAGCTTCTATGCTAAAGCTCCTAATAAAGGCCACGACAACGATGTCAATTAAACCGCATCAGTTGTACATGATGACTACACTGAATGATTTAGGGGAGTGATGCATATAAACGTAGCACTTCAAACATGGTTTGCAAATCTTCACTTTTTTTTAATGGTTTTCTTTTAATTTCATGTCGAACTCAATTAGATTTAATTATCTGTTTGTTAAATTTATCGGAATGATACTTTTAAAAGGGAAACCTATTCATTTTTAATTGAAAAAGTGTTAGCAGTTTGACATTTTTAATGACCTAAATTGGTTATCTGTAACAGACAATTAACTACTGCGATAAATACTTCTGTTTATAGGCTTTACTGCATATTTATGTGGTCTTACCACAACTAAATTATCCAAAGAATTAGAAACATCTGTTTAACATACGATTTGTTTTAATCCCTTTTTATGCAAAATAGTTTCAGATCATATGATTCCAGCGTCTACTTATTTAAGAAGGAGTTGAGCGAGACTAATAACACAACTTCATCAACTTGAGGAAAAAGAAAACCCTAACTGATTTCGAAAAGAGGGCCATTGTCGATGTTGGTGTACGATTAAAAACAATGAAGCAACTCACTGGTTTCTTGAAAAGCATATTCAGAGTATTCAACCGTTGGAAAAATGATCCACAGTTTTGGCTCAAAGGGTGTAACTGTGATTCAAAGACAATCAAGCGTAAGCGAGAATGCCGACGTTTGAAACGATTTGTACGGAGAAATAGGTCATACACTCTGCAACAAATGACTTTATCCAAAACAGTTCCTGACCTGTATTTGGCAAAACGATCCACCGGAAATAGAAATGGGTCCCAATCGGCAGTAGCATGCCTCTACGAAAACCCTTGATTTTTGCAAAGAACAGGAACGTTTGCTTACAATTGTGTCTGGAATGTCGTGACTAAATACGTATTTTTAATGAATATACGTGCATCTTTGATAACGTGTAAGTGTGCATCCATATTCAGCGTATACATCGTATGCAAAAGAAACGTTCTCATCAGTAACTGTCGTAAAAACAATATTTTACGTGTAGATTCCATCTATGTAGCTTTCGTTATTTGACAGCTTGGAATCTCAACTTTGTGCTTTAAAGTGCTTCACGACAGAACCGCATGCATTGCACCATGTGAAAATACTGGTTGTCGCAAATGATGCCGAGATTCTGCACTGATTACCTATGTGCTTTGTTAATTGTTTATTAACATCGTAAGTTGGATTAGGAACTGTCTTCTGCGCATCTTGAATGACATTCCTTCAGCCTCGCTGATAAGACCCTCTTCCTAATCCAATGAGGATCTTAGCATCGGTGCAATTGCGACTAAGCTGAAAGATTTGTAATCGTGTGCCAGGGTTGTAATTAGAGTTTTCTTTTTCCCCATCAGATAATGCTCTTCGTTGATGCTTTGGATCAGCATTATCGCTGCACTAATCCTCAATAACAGTTCATGTGGTGCCATCCCAGTCGAATAACTGCCATTAAGCAGATCTATCTGATACAGCGTTTGCTCCAAGCTGTATTCTTCCTCAATGGATCTGTATACGAACTCTTCGCTTATGCATGATTTCTTTATTAATGTCGTTAACATCTTAAGTCATTGGAGCAAAGATCGCTCTAGGCTTCAAATAATCTGGCTCCAAGTATCGTTCCACAATATTGTGATAGACGTAGCTGATAATGGATTGGCGATGCGTTTCTCTTTAAACAGAAATTCCTGTGGCAGCTTGAAGAAGCTCTTTCATCTGAATCGACCGGATGTCTTCTTTCTCCGAACATGAATAGGAAATCTGCAAACTCTTAGATTTCATCCACATTCGAAGTTCCTGCTGCTGTCCGGACCATCATGTTAATTGTAGTTTTCAGCAGCTTGAACTGGATCAAAGACTGGATCGCCTCAAGCAAACACCGACGATTCGGCCATCAGATGGTCGAGAAATAACTGGAAAGATCTGACAAGAGTTGCCTGTCAACCGAAGCATTTCAGTATCAAATGGAAGATGAGCATCCGTAATATCACGAATCGTTCTGTGGATGACTTCCAGGGCGTATGCAATGTGCCATTGCAGCTTCTTCACATGCGAACAGATCCGTTTGACGGAACAGTTCGGTGAGATGAGATTGCTTTGGTAACATATACGTCGAAGCTTCGGTGAGCTTGATTGGAGGTTTGAAGTGCGAGTGTTGCAATACCTACTGGGTGCAATCGGAAATGCGATTTTCTCGGACAGACGCACAGCCTCCAAAATGAGTTCAAGTTCAAAGAACTTGCTCGTCCCTCCGAGTTCGTCCAAAAGGAAGCAATGTTTTGTTTAAGCTGGAGCGTTGACGACGCTGAAGACTTCATCAAAAACATGTTACGGATACTTCTCAATTCCCTGGACCCTTCTATCAAGAAACCTCTCGTGAATCAAGAGATGGGTGACTCGCGAATTGAGGAAAATGAGGGGAAATCTGCCAATGACTTTCCGTTACTGACCAAGGATTCGTTATGCTCGGTTCACATTGAGCCGGCAAGGCGGCAAAGCGGCGAAGCGGCAACCGTTGACGCATGCGCACTACGTCCAAGGCCAACTAGAAATAGGTCAATTCAAGTGCCGCGGCCGGCAAATAAGCCAGGCGGCAAAGTTGAAATTTGTTCAACTTTTGCCGGTTGCCGCTTTTGCCGGTTGCAGGCTCATCCAATCACGTTCGACTACTGGAGCAAGTGATCAAAAAAATGATGGCGGATCACAATTTTATAGTGAAATAGAATAAAGAGAATGCACTTTATTTTGTAAATGTGAAATTATAAATTGCTATTGTCCTTCAGCTTTTTACATCGTTAAATAGATACGTTTGGTTAAATTTTAATTAGATAATTCAGTTGGAAATTAGCAAGTTTTAGAACAGAAACGTGATCACGAATTTGGATTTCGATCGCTTCGATTGAAAATATTGCCGATCGATGTTGGCGACAATCAAATTTAAAAATAATCTTAAAGACTTTTTATAAATACGAGAAAATATGCACACTGAATAAACAAATATAAATAAAACTAGAATTTATTTGTATATTCTGTTTTGTTATGTTTTAATTATGCTTTCTCAGCGACATGTAACACAGTTGAACTTCTTTATAACGAACTCTGATATAAAAAATAAAAAAATAAACGAAACAATTCGGAATTCTCAACTGTGCCAATTGGCCTTTCAACAGTGATAAAACAAATTCCGAATTTTCTCAGATATAGCAACTTTCGGATATTACAAATTTCTATGAAACGTGAACTTCGTCCAGTTTTACTTCAAAAACTTAAGATCGACACGACGCCATCATTGTATAATTTCTCTTCCCTTGCCGCTTCTCTCGTGCCGGTCAAGTGGGAACAACTCGCGCGGGCGGCAGAGGAGACAGGAGGGGGGAGGCAGAAAAAGACGCTTCGCCGCTTTGCCGCCTTGCCGGTCCAATGTGTACGGGGCATTAATGTCGCGCAATGTCTCGGAAAAAAACACTCGGTTCGAACTGTCGGCTTCATGTTGCCAAAGCATCTTCCAAATTGGCGTATATGTATGCATCCTACAAATTCTCAAGTGGATATCTTGTAGCGATGGCATTCCGTGTCGTCTTCCAGATTCAAGCTGCTATTACGGCTTCTTTATACGACTCGTAGAGCACACCATTCATTGTACGAAGGTCTTAGAAAATCTTTTGTAGCAAAGCAGCATCTGTGTCACGGAATTCGAATAACAGCCGGAATTCCGATGACGCAGTGGTTCGCTTTCGCTCTCGAATTATCTATCCTTCGAGTGCGAAGGTGAAGCGACGTAATCAACGGCGTCATTCCCATCAACAGGCAGGGACCAATGAAAACGAAGAGCGGGAATTCGAAGCGGGATGGAATTCCGCTGGAGGAGAGAGAAGAGAGAGACGATCGAGAGGAGCAAGGAGGAAAACATGCCCAAGAGACTGAGCGCGGAGATTCCGTTCACCGAACAGAGGGCTTTTCGCCATCGATAAGTTCGAGGGAACCGGGAAACGACTGCGTCCGCCAACTACGGGTTCTTCGCAGCGTGCAGAGCCGAACGGGGCGGCGAGCGAGTCGTGCAGAGAAGCGAAGACAGCGGAGGTTTTGTCGACGTGGCAAACGACGGGCAAAAACGGCGCTCCGTGCCTTCAGTCGCCTGAGTGTGTTCCTCCATGTTCATTGCGACGAACGATAGCCGAGTGGACTTCTGCACTCGTAAGTGTACAATTTTCAGTAGGCAATAATGCCGTTCTAATAAGATTTTCTTTCCTGGAGCTTACGTATAGTGAGCTTCGTTACCAGACTGTCATTCGCGGACTGTGGCCATATGGTATGGCAGCCTATCTGGAACAAGAGCTGGGATTTGCTTTAGCTCGGCTTCTAATGTGTTAAATGCGTCTGCAAGTCTTAAGTGTTCCTAATTTCCGATACCACGAGGCAATGTGTAAAATATATCATGAGAGTTAACATATGCTTTTGTTCATTTGTTTAGTGGATGTGAAAATTTAGGCGGTTCTTCCATCTAACTCAATTTGGTCTTTACTGGACTGGACAGGAACTCAGTGCTATTAGTGCTATTTAAAATTGTTATGATAGTGTGTCTTATGCTCTTTCGAAATAGTTTGAAGAGAAAGTGTACTGAATTTTTGGTATTATTGATGCCTATTACTGCATAAGGACTTTATACTGTGGACTATGAGAACTGTTTAAACGTGTATAGAATTAGCTAGTTATTTGGATAGCTATATCTATATGTGCTATATTTATATGTATATATGTTGATGTATTCTACTATTGTGTCCTAGGAGCAAGTTCTCATTAAGATTGAATTTCCTAAGTGTGCCTTTAGGAGCGTACTTATTTATTATGTTCTAAATGCAAGTATGTGTCTCTTTATAGTACGCTATTGATAATTTTTGGTGAAATTGTTTGCGAAAAGAAGAGTAATTCTTTTCTACTTTTGTCTTGTGTTAAAGAGTGTCCAGCCGACCACTTTATGTTTATTATATAAGGCATTTTAGCTTTAAGATTTTTTGAGCTATTCATTATTTACCTTTGGTTATTTTATTTTTGTTGAATCTCAATAAACTTTATTTAAATTTATCTTCCCGTCTACTGATAACGTTTCTTGTTAATTTTTCCACTGCGCAACTGTTATCTGCTATTCAACTTTATTCTTAAACGTTACAATCTGCAAGTGCTAGCATTTAATGTCCAGTGGTGAACATAACACCATTCGATCAATGCTATTGTTCCCACAACGTTGTCGACGCTTCCAATTGTTGTTGACTCACAAGAAGTGCGACGTTCTTTTGTGGACACCCTCTGTAATTGTGGTATAATGCAAGCTGGAATGTTTAAAAATTTTTCCAACGAAACCGAACTGTTTCGTCAAATGATTCGAAAATTGCGTCGTTTTTTTGGAAAAGGAATAAACATAAAAACCCCTCACATAAAAGTACAATAATTCTTCCATTGAAAATATTCTGTCAAATTTGTATTTTAGAAGTTCGCTATTGGTTCACTTTAGATGAGACACTCTGTATAAAGAAGCAAGTTTGTGTGTTTGTTTCTTATACAAATCTATAGTTTTATTCCGATTTTGATCTAAGTTTTGCACACTTGACTATCAAAAACAAAAGAAAGGTCAAGTAGGATCCCTGGTGTATGCATAGGTGGAGGATTAACGTGGATGAGAAATCAGTGCTATTTCTTCTCCCAGCCCATCTGTTCCACATTATTTTTGACAAGACTTTCACGATTGTAGTGGGGAAGTCCTCTTCATTTTCAATATCTCGTAAATTGTGTATACAAGGTATACCGGAACATCATGTACAAACTTGGAGGGGAGGTAGTATGGATGATTCTAAGAAAAAGTTCATACAGTATGAACATGGGTCCGAATTTGAACGATAACTGAGATATGAACAGAAATAAAAATGCCGCCACCAAGATCAACAAGTAAATAACTTGAGTTTTATAACATCTAGGATGATGAAATTTGGAGGAATAATAGGGTACATAAAACTGCGGATACAGTTAAAATTGGATCGAATTCCAACGAGTAGTTTCCGAGTTACTAACACGTGCTGGTTAGTATTCGCATGTGAGCACGTGCTACGATGTTGGATTAGTGTTTTTCCTAACTGATAAAGTATCGATACCGGAAAGTACTCGATACTCGCAAAGTATAATCGATACTTTTATTTTTAAAAAATGGTCAATTATTATTTTTTTATTTATTTCTTTTAATTTAATTCTTTTTCTGACGAGGGTTAGATATTAATTATTAAAGCTTTATTATCTCTTACGATTTTTGCACTCGTGAGGTTTAGTGGGATTCTTAATTTTCATGTCTTAAGGGAAGAAATATTGGTAGGATTAATTTTGGTAAGTTGATTCTGAGAGGGTAAGTAGCCAGCAAAGGATTTTTTTTGCTTTGTTGGTGGCTGTACGTGCCGAGAAGAAGTTTTCCTTTCTTAGCACGTTACAACTGTCACGTGAGACCCTTTATCCCCACCCCGTTGCGATGCTTCCAATGTCAGAAGTACGGCCACACGAGAACAAACTGTCATTTTAATGCAGTTGCAAGTGTGGCCTGCCCGGACATGAGACGTAAGATTGTTCAAACGAGATCCGGTGCTGTAATTGCAACGGAGCCCATTCTGCACTTTCAAGAGACTGTCCTATTTGGCGGAAGGAAAAGAAAATCCAAGAGGTTCGTGTCCTTGGGGGTTTGACTTTTCCGGTATGTTCACTGTATCTGGATCAGTATGCGGATGAATTTTTCATCTCTGCTGTGTGAACTTCCAAGCCCCTTCCTAATTCTGGGTGATTTTAACGGCCACAATCCCATTTGGAGGTCTATAAAGCTCTCTGCTGAAAGAGGATATATGATAGAGAAAGTTTTCAATTCTTTTAACATCAATTTGTTAAATGATGGCTCGATTCGATACCTTCAAAAGGACAATGACCTAGGTATCGATACAAATTGGTATCGGTAGAAATACCCGATACCAATTCTTGAAAGTATCGATATATCGAATATTTAAGAAAAGCACTATGTTGAGTGCGTAACTCGGAAACGACTGCTTGGAATTCGTTCAAATTTTAACAGTCTACATAGTTTTATGCACCCTATTATCCTTCCAAATTTCATTATCCTAGGTGTTAGAGAACCTGAGTTATTAACTTGTTGATCTTGGTAGCGGCATTTTTATTTCTGTTCATATGTCAATTATCGTTCAAATTCGGACCCACGTTCATATAAACTTTTTTGCTTAGAATCGTCCCCTCCAAGTTTGCACATGATGTTCCGGTACACCCTATATTTAGATCGAAAACTATTAATGGTCTAAATGTTTTGGTTATACAAAGTTGACTTTCAATTCTAATTATTATAACATGATCTACAATATGATTGATCCAAAAGAACGGTTAATTAAATTCATTTTTAATGACAAACAGTATAAATTCTCTTTTTTGGCAAAATTGAATACAAGATGATTTGTTTGGTTGTGAAAGTGTGAACTTTGTGTAAAATGATAAAAGAAAAAAAATCGGAGGATCTAATCTTTAAACTCAAAAATTAAATGGCTGAATTATGAAAGGACTCTGTAAAGTGTTTGCAATCCGCTTTTGTCGAAATATCAATTTTGTCCAAAACTGCATGAATGCAGCAACTTTGCGTTTCAATGAGCTCTTCTAGGGGCTAAAAATGAAAGATGCTCTTTGTAGGTTGGCAGGGCCATCGTGGGCTGACTGGAATGCGCCAGAATTTTGACGACCAGTGGACGGTATGCCTAAAGACTCTCGCACGAATCATTCTAGAGTCATTGCATTATAGTGCAATAAGTTAGCTTACGCTTTCGAATTGCTTTACGTTCATAATGAGGTACAAAGCTAATTAACATTATATTATAAATAATCTTCCACGTTTCCAGACCACCTAACCTTAATTATTTAAACATCCTCGCATCACTTTCGATGATAGACCACACCACTGACTCTGAACATTATGTTAAGTTGTAATTACGCTTTCTGGTAAAGCTGAATCGCAATATATTTTACCCCCGGAAGTATACTTTTGTAAACATAACTGTATTTGACACCTGAATAGTAGTTTGAAATGTAAAAAGAGTCTTACTTGCGATGATATATTTGTAAATAGCATGAAACAAAATTTATTTAAACTTGGAACTTAAATGTAAAACAGAAATTGAAAATTGAATAAATTTAACACCATTACAAATTGAAATCATGAAAGTGGCGATTTCACTGTATAATGGAGAACTTGAGTCTAATTGAATTATATCTTTTTCAGTAGATATAATTCAATTAGAGTCAAGTCTTCCATTATACAGTGAAATCAGTAAAAGTTTGTAAAATATGGGTTTATCCGATAAAGTTGCCGTGGACAGTTTCTAATCTGAAAGCGTAGGTATAATAAATAGGTGAGAAACAATACTGATAAAATTCACAAAACACTTAGTGCTAATTATTTGTTGAACTTAAAAGAGAAACACGGCATACAATCCATTAAGTATTAAAATTTTCGTCGTCGCCGCTTTCTATCGCCGGCTACTCCAACAACGTGACCGAGCAAAATTATCGCCACTTACGTCGGACTTCCAATTTGTTGGTTAACCTGCCCCGGCAGGGTCGCCTCGAAGACTCCTTCCCTTATGATGTTGCGATGAATTAATTTGACGAAACGACGTCGGTTCGACTGGTCAGTCCAAATTGGCCAGTTCATCTGATGGTAGGTTTGCTGGCTGTTAGACCATTAAAGATCTTAGACGACGAACTCCTCGTTTATGTGCCTTGCCTGGACGATTGGGTGCTGATTAGTTATCACGAAGCCAATTCGACTCTACAACATTAGCATTGATTATTAGCAGAAGTCTCGTAGAATTAAAGTTGTTAAAGTTCTTTTTCAAACAACTGTCTTTGGAACGATCCTTTTTAGAATATTATAAATAACGAAATTCATTATCACTCGAATTCCTATAATATTCGCCTTCAGCCAAGTAGTCCTTGAATCTGAATTGAAATTACCTTCCAGTAATTTTATCTTGGTTGATTGGCATTGTTCGCTTAAAAATTTTTATCTTGGAGTTTCAGGATACCCTCGGATTCTCGAATTTGCGAGAAATCCTTTGAAAAGCTGAAAATTCGGACGATATTCCGAGTATCTTCTCCTAGGCTGTTTGCCTAGCTCTTTCTGAAATTGCATCTCGAGCTGCATCCGGAAATTAGAAATATTAAGAAAATCCGCTGCAAAATTGCAGCGAAAATAAAACCAATAAAAATAACATACCATTTAAAACTAAAGTGTTTTGTTTAATTGTGTTAGTAGTACGTTACACAATGTTCCTTATTTTTTTTAATTAATGGCCAAAAGTAACAGGCCATATCTTTCGAACTGTTCATCTGAGATTATTGGCAAGAAATGCTGAGTATGCAGAAAAACATGGAAATTCTACCATCATAATTCGTTACACTTCTACCAGGGGAATTTTACCATCTTCGCCACGCGTGAGGCACATCTTGCACGAAAAGACAGTTTACACAAAATATCAGGCAGCATCTGTGGTGTTTTATGCATCAAAATTCTGCTACGATCTCCCGATTCAAGTATTGCAGTTCTGCTACTTGTTGAAGAAACATTTTTGATGAAAGCCCCACGTGAATATCCGAAGGAGTGCGATCTGAAGAATTTGATGGCCATCGAATGGGACCACCTCGGCTACAACAGTTACCGTTAAAGACAGCATTCAGGAATCACATACCCCAAGAGAGTATGGTGGATTTTTAAAATGTTGCTAAAATGATCCCGTCTTCCAGTTGCAGGATAAAGTTCTGGAGAATGTCAAAGTAATTTTCCAACGGATGGTCGCGGCTTCATGAAATTTTTTGCATAATGCCGCGCCAACCTAACCTTCGGATTTTCATGTGGGGCATTCATCAAGAATGCCGTGTATGTTCGCCACCAACTGAAATGCAAGACTTGAATCGGAAAATCGTAGCAGAATTTTAACGCGGTGAAGATCGTAGAGGGTGCAACGAATTATGAGGATAAAATTCCCATATATCCTTAATGAGTCTGGTATTACTAAGAAAAACTACGGAGACGAGAACTGGATTAAGGAACACGGTATACCGTACTGGTTTCCGCATACACAGCATTTCTTGCCAATAACCTCGGATGAACAGTTCAAAAATTATGGCCTTTTACTTTTGACCATTTTAGAAAGGAACGCCATGTAATCGACCACTAAACCAATCATTTTAATATTGAAATGCATGTCACCTTTATTTTCACTGCAATGTTGTTGCGGGCTTTTCTAAGTTTTATATTAATATTGTATAAGTAGAATGGAAAATCTGTAAAGGATGGAAAATCTCTATTCACAAAGATAAAATAGAGCATCAGTTTTCCGATGCGAATGAAAGAATGCAGAACCTTCGAAATATTATCCGATGTTTAACATCTTATTTGTTGTCACGAGAGTCTGATGAGAAAGCGAGAGCTTTCGACAGCAAAGCGAGGAGATCGCGTCGAAGGAAGTCGAAAGTGAAAGTTCTCGTTAACGGAAGTGGGGAGTCGTGGGTTCGAAGCTACCGCAGTAGAATTTTCTGGAACGAGAAATTCCGGTCGGGCCCGTGCTTACCCCTTCCGGTAAATGAAAAAAAAACAAAACCGGAGGAGCGAGAAAAGATCGAGGAAGGATTGGAAAAAGGAGACGGTGGTGAATCTTGAGCTGAGTTGGACGGAGTTTGTGTCAGGAGTTAAAGATGAACTATGGGCTTCTAATGACGGGTCATTCCGGGCACTGAATTCAATTCAATTCGCTTCGGTCGAGAAACGAGAAGATATTCAGCAGCAGGATGGATTTAAGACAAGTGAACTCAATAGCAGTAGTGGTAGCAATGATTCGCTACTGGCATCGTCAAATATTACACTAAGAGAAGGGAGTTTTTGTTCTGAATTGTTTGTCGAAGAGTTTGCTGAACGACGTAGCTAGTGTGGACTCAGTCTATGTAACTAATTGTCATTTTATTTCTACAGAATACAGAGGACAGCTTATTCCCAGTGATGAGCGTAACTTCCCCTTCCCATTGCAGTGTGCATACGCGAACGGTATTATCTTTCCACGGACGCCGGCATCTAAACTCAGGATTGAACGGTAATGCAATCTTTTCTAGTGATTATGTTGCATCAATGTACACGGAAATTAACATGCCTGTGATAAACATCATAGCCATCATAGGAAGCTTAAGCGCTAAATTGATTTGCGGAGTTTTCTCTGAGCTAAGACATTATAACCGTAAGGAAACCGTCATGGGAATTTTTCCATATGGACTCAAAGATTATTTAACTAACGACGTAGGAGGCTTCGTATGCTGTTAAGTTTCTGATGAAACTAATTGGAATCTCCTAAATTTTATTCCGGCCGTTTACCAATTTGTTCTATTTTGGATTTCTACATTCTTCGTCTCAAATTTTCATGCGACTTTCTTCGAGCCTTGATGCAACTTTCTCTACACTTTAATTGGGACATTATTTCTTAATTTTTACCAAGGGGCATAATTGCGTATTGGGGACCCCTTTTTACTTACCTCATGAATTTAAGTTGTTTAAGTACCTTTCATGTACCTATGATCTTCAATTGGTTTACCACTTTGAATTTCCTCAACCTGATGTTTGATATTTGCTTCTCGTCACTAATATAAGTTTTATTGTTTGCTCTTTTCCCATACAGTAGACCGCCTCATGAAAACTCTTCATCTGTGCTGTGTGATGTGTCAACGGCTAGTGTTTTTCATCGCATTGTGATTGATGTATCAAGTCAATTCAAGCTTCCATCGTAGAACGACTAAGCTACAAGGGAAACGACCCAGCGATATCTAATTTACTCTTTTGTCAGATACGCTTCCACAAGCTAAATTTCTGTACTTTTCTCTTGATGATTTATTCTTTTAATTTGCGATATTTTTGCTGACCAGATATTCAGCTATGTACATTTTTATTTGAACTTTGTTTTAAAATAAAAGAAAATCTACTTTGCACCTATCTCACAATAATACCTAGTTTTTGCACGTGATATTTGTCTTTGTGTATAAATGTTTTTGTTCGTTTAGATAATATACACTGAACGACCAGTTTATTAGAAACACACCACTAACAGCGTGTTGCACCTCCTTTAGCGGCGAGAACTGCCTGAATACGTGCTGGCATGGATTCAATAAGGTGTTGAAACCGTTGCGGAGGAATAGCAGCCCAGGCTGACATCACAGCGTCCCTTAATTGGTGCAGATTAGACGGTAGTGTGGGAAGGCATCGAATGATTCTCTCCACTTCATCCCATAAATGCTCGATCGGGTTGAGATCGGGCGACCGAGCTGGCCATGAAGCAGGTGAAAGTCCGCGACATGTTCCACGAACCAGTCCAAGATCATTCGAGCACGGTGACAGGGAGCATTGTCTTGCTGAAACTGTCCGCCACCACCAGAGAACACAGTTATCATGAACGGGTGCACCTGATCGGCAAGAATATAAAGGTAGTGTGTCGCATACAGGGATGTGTCTACGAATATCAGAGGACCCAGTGTGTCCCAAGAGAAGACACCCCAGACCAGCATTCCTCCTCCACCCGCCTGTACGGTTGTCTGCTGACAGGATGGATCCATAGCCTCGTGCTGTGTGCGCCAGATGTGCAGTCTGCCGTCCGCATGATGAAGTAGGAACCGCGATTCGTTGGACCAGGCGACCTTCTTCCACTCATCCAGTGTCCAGTGGCGATGGCTGTGTGCCCATAGCAGGTGCCCTTTCTTATTTTGCAGTGACAGCGACGGTAGCCGTACTAGCCGCCTGTTGTTAAAGCCAGCTCGGTGCAAGGTGCGCCGCACCGTGTGCTCCCTCATTAAATTGTGCTGCAATTTGTTGGGCTGTTCCCGTCCTGTTGCTGTGGAGGATTCGTGCCAGTCGCCGTTGGCCTCGTTCATCCATGGCCCTGTTTCGTCCGGAGTTGTGTTTGTTGGAGGTTGTTTTTTGGCATAACTGCCATTCACGGAATACCCTTGACACTGTTGCACATGAAAACCCGAGGAGGTTCGCGGTTTGCGAAATGCTCAACTGCGCCCGTCGAGCTCCAACGATTATGCCTCGTTCAAATTTGGTCAAATCCTTGGATTTATCCATATTCAGTCCACTTCTGCTGCTAACTGCAACTTGTAATCCAATGCATCCCTTTTATACACCGCTTCGGCCTGTTCCATTGTTTGGGTGTCATTGGGAGGCCGGTCCATTTTCCGTAAGAGGTGTCTCTAATAAATTGGTCGTTCAGTGTACTTAGGGCGTGTCTAAAAAGTCCGACCGGTCGCCAACAGGTCATGTGGTACGGTCGGCGATCGGTCGGCGATATTTGCTTCCGTTTGTTCGTTCATTCAAAATGGCGTCGCAGCAAGGTTCCTCATCATTTAAGTTAGTACGATTTAAAATTGTGTACACATAAATTTTCTTCACCCGTCTTTTTCGTATTCATTCCTTGTTTCTTGATGCTGCCCAATATCTATTTCGCCATCTCCTTTCTCCAAAATATATTATTAATTATCAGGCACTCGAACATTTGAATTTTCTACTTTCGTCCGCCATTTTGATTCTAATCACCGAGGCAGCCGACCGGCGTTGGACTCCGGTCGCGTTATGAAAACGCTCATCGCGACCGGTCGTTACTTTATGAATCGAGGGTCGTCCGAATCAGGAGAAAATTTAAAATGAATAAAGCCAGCTACGTATGCCTGCATCGTTCCCGCGACGATCGGACATAGTCAAAATTTCGAGTCAGTCACTGGTGGCTCCAAAACGAGCTTTGTGACGGGCTTTGACCGGTCGCGACCGGTCGGACTTTTAGACACACTCTTAAGGTTAGTTCATTGTCTGCCGTTACCGTTTGCTGAGATGATTCATAGTTGTGCTATGTCGTTATGCCGATGGCTGTCGAGCCGCCGTCCGCTGTTGCGCTGGGATAGAACTGCTTTATTTCAACGGCCAGCGCACAACGGCCCACCAATCAGAACTTGAAGACCTCTTGATGTCATTTCTCTTCTTTGTAAAACAAAAATAGAGGAAAGCAAGTTAATCGAAGCGATTCAAAAGTATCCCTGCTTGTATGATACGAGAACGAAAGAATATAAAGATCAAAAATTAAATGGATCGTACATATATAGATCTATCCGAACGATGCTTATTTCTTCGATGCAAGTTTCGGAAGTTTATAGTTGACAGAGCATGCACGGTGTTCCCGTTCCCGTTGACCGTTTTACCGCTGTGACTATGAATGCTATAACGCAGTTACCAGAGCGGTAACGGCAACGTTTTTAACTTGATGGAACGGCAGACGGCCAACGCAAAACGGCGTTGTCAGACTATGAACCAAGCTTTAATTTCATCAAACATTGAACTACACATAAATATATGGAGACGTATAGTAGCAAGCATCATGCCGTCAAGCCATTAGAAGAAAGGCTGTTGTCTGGGTTAACTGCGGGTAAGTCCGTAAACGGCATACCGGGTTATATAAAGGTTCTGTTACAAATGTGAGGACCTCCGCAAAAATGACATAACTACATAAGATGCAGTTAGACAGCGTTTTTACTGGCAGAATTGATTTTGGTGTATATTAATGGATGTAACCGCCATCGGCGGCAAGCACACGCTCTAGGCGAGGTCTAAAGGCCCGACAAACGTTACGGATGTAGGCTTTCTTTATGGCGGTCCACACGCGGTTCACAGATGCTTTCAGCTGGTCGACGTTCCTGTGACGGATCTTGCAGGCCTTACTCTCGATATGCGCCCACACGCTGTAGTCAAGAAGGTTGAGGTCGGGCGACTGAGGAGGCCAAAAGTTCATATTCGACCCCAACCACTCTTGAACGGTCTTGGGACTGTGGGCCGGGGCGACGTCCTGTTGAAAGACGTATTCCTCGTAACCTTTTTTACCCAGGGCAGAACGTTCTTGGTCAAGATATCCTTGTAGTCGGCCGTGGTAAACCTGTAACCGGTCGGGAACTAGATTGGCGGCATTTTCATGCCTCGACCCCACGACGCCGAGCATCATCACTGAGGACGGATGCTTGGTTGTAGTCACGTAGCGGACCTCTGAGATGTTCTGGCCGAAGCTGACCACGAGGTCGTTCTGCTTGTTGACGATCGGGTCGACCGTGAAGGTTTTTTCATCAGAAAAGATGACAATGCGATTGCCATGGCTCTTCAAGTCGTTGAGAAGGCGACGACAGCGCTCCCGACATTTATCTCGCATGCCATCCGTCAGCAAAGGTCTTGCCACGCGCCTCAAACTCTTTCCACCCTCTTCCTTGATGGCTCTGGACACCGTGGCCACGGAAATCTTCCTTTTCTTTGCGAACTGTCATTTTGAGAGTCGGATCACGTTCGAAGGCTTTTCTGACACCCACATGATTGATAACGCGAGGTCTGCCTGCATGTGGGCGATCTTTGAGGTCTTTCCCTTTCTTCAGCCTCTCTGCGACTCTGTGCACAGTCTTCCGGCTGACGTTGAGCTGCTTAGCGATGTCAGATTTGTTGTGGCCCGTGCGAAGGAGCGCAGAGATCTCGATTCTTTTACGTTCCATCGCAACATCCTTGCATCCGAATCGCATTCATTCCACCTATATACGTTTACATTATGGTATCGCCTACGTCTTCATTAGCACCCTCCAATATCGACGCATCCGCAAGTGTAACAGAACTTTTGCAAAACCCGGTATATCCCAAATGGATTCAACCGGAGAGTTGTATTTTTGAGAGATTATGCTCCCATAACGAAATTAGACAAGCTGCAAGCTTTACTCCATTTAAAAGTAAAGGAGAGTGACAGGTGCAGAAAAGCCTAAATATTTCTTGGCAATTGGGGCGCAGGCTTTCCAGTTCTCGAATCCGTTCGGTCATGGGTTTTGAATGAATGTTTGTGTTTGTCCCGGAATGCGTAAAAGTAATTGTCATGTGTAATTCTCCAGATTGCGTAAGGATATTAGTCATGTGAAAGAGCGCAAAATGACCTAGATGTTGGCGCACCCATAAATCTAATGAACCAACTGATGTACACGAACTATAATGTGTTTTGCAGAAATCAGAAGTTTTCATATAGGCATGCGACTGCTGATTTGGACCAGTTTCAATTTTTGGCGTATGGCTCTGCCAGATTTGGGTTGGGAACATCTTTGGTTAAAATCATTTGTCTGTTTTTATAGAATAGATGTCCTGTTTCTCTATACAAATCGTTTTAAACGACGGCGGTCACGCTCATTATTGGCTGTTTTTGAGCTACATTTACACTTTTAGACAAAGACTGTAGAACATTTTCCCAGAGGCTGAATACTGTGGATAATTTTTATCGCATCTTTCGAGAATCTAGCCAGCTGCTTCGTTGTTTCAATTGTGGCTCCAGCTAAATGAGCACCCAACAATGACTTCCTTTCGAAGTCAGTTAAGTCCTTTTTTTTTCTGTATGTCGATCAAATTCTGTGATTAGACTCCCCCAACTCTTTTTTAAACACGTGATAAATACACACTTTAATCACATGACCTCAAACTATTTCTCATAAAAACGGCTTAAAATAAATTTACATATGAAATTGGTAGAGATTTTACAATACAATAAAGGGAGAACAGAGTTTCCGACTAGAATACTAAGGACTCCCAATTTATTGAAATTTATATATGTTTCAAGTATGTTTATAATTCATTGGGCAGTGTATGTAAAATCAAAGAATAAAAATTTGCTTTTCGCTTTCATTGATTTCATCCTCCCCCTAGGTAAATACGTATAACGTATACAAGACTCGCCAAAAGTGAATATTTTTAAAAATACTGTAGTATAAAATATGTTCATTAGCATAAGTGTCCGGTTTCAAACGATCATTCAGGGTATGTTATCTTCCAACATATATATTGCTGCATCTGTGGTAACAGGTACTTATACATCTTCAAGTTTTGAAGCTATCTACACTGCTGGCAAAAAAATGCAACACCTAGAAGGGAAGGATCGATTATTTTGAAATTTTGCACACATGTAGCATTGGTGGCATACAAGAAATGATTCAAATTGCAAGATAATACGTCTAGAAGAACGTTGTGTAGGCTGGCTCCCTTGCCCCTCCTGGAGAAGAATGGTTCCGACCAGATTTGCATGCCATCGTCAGTTTGGCATCTGGAACAGTTGACTGTAGGTGTGATGACAACAACTGCAATGCCTCGCACACGCCGCCGTGCTCCTCTGCAACAACTCACGGAGTTTGACAGAAGTCAGATTGTGGGACTTTGAGAGGCTGGGTAGTCTCATCGACGTATCGCGGCGCAGATCGGTCGTAATGTTTCTATGGTGACTCGATGTTGTCAGCACTGGTTAACGGAATGAACACACACACTTAGACCTGGTTTTGGACGCCCACGCACTACTGACCCTCGCCAAGACCGTCGAATCGTACGAGAAGCTTTGAGAAACCGTACGGCATTCACAGCAGAGATAAGGGCCAGAGTGGCACCATTAGTAACCGTTTGCTAGCTGCAGAACTGCGGCCACGGGTCCCTCTAGCCAGGTTCCCATGTCTGCAAGAACTCCGTGCTGCCGATTGCAGTGGAGCCGCGAAAGAGCCGACTGGAGAGCCGAATGGAGATCTGTGGCGTTTAGTGATGAGAGCAGATTCTACCTGTACTCCAGTGATGGGCGTGTGCGTGTGCGGCGAAGAGGAACAGAGCGCTATCTTCCACAGTGCATCCGTCTAGGGCACACAGGTCCAACCTCTGGCGTAATGGTGTGGGGTGCGATCAGTTTCAACTCGCGATCACTCTTAGGGTTTGTAGATGGAACATTGAACAGCATTCGATACTATCATGAGATTGTTAAACCTGTTCTTCTGCCCTTCTTGCAACAGGAGGGTAACATGTTTTTCCAGCAGGATAACAACCGTCCAACACTGCCAATGTTATCTTGCAGGCCTTAAAGCATGTGGCACTACTTCCCTAGCCAGCAGGATCTCCAGACTTGTCGTTAATTGAGCATGTGTGAGACATGATGGAGCGTAACGTTCATCGTCGCTGCACACCAGCTGCAACAATTCCACAATTGCGCCAGCATGTTCAGGAGTCTTGGAACAACATACCCCAAGACGACTTCCAACATCTTTATGACCGTATGCAAGCAAGGATCGAGGCCTGCATTCAAGCTCGCAGCGGTTATACGACCTACTAATATGGTCTATTGGGGTATAGGAGCCACCCTGTACAACGTACTTTTGGACCTACTGTCTTGCAATTTGAATCATTTCTTGTATGCCACCAATGCTACATGTGTGAAAATTTCAAATAAATCGACCCATTCCTTCTAGATGTTGCATTTTTTTGCCAGCAGTGTAGATAGGTAGTGCTGGTTACAGCCCTCTAATCTTCTATATATATAACTAGCAGAGGACCCGGCGTTGCCCGGGATAATTACGCTTGTAGGTAAACAGAACAACCTCAAAAAACTAATTAAACCTCCAAATTGGTTAAATAATAACTCAATCACTACAATATAGAGCGAGGGGACTATCCATTCTAAGAAAAATCCGAAAGACAGGAATTTACCTCTTAACTGAAAAAATCTATTCTAGGTGATATACCAGGACTTGATTTACCGAAAAAAATTTTTTTAAAGGCTCACAATGGATGGACCTCTCCAAGGATGCTTTCTAGTCTAATAAGGGGACATTACGACCTCGGAATTTTAGTTTAATACGAGACTTCGTATAGTTGTAGTGTACCTTTGGGATGTTAATATACTTAAATATTAAGGCGCACTAATCAGCCAATTTTGAAAAAAAGACGGTTTAAAGTTTCGAGCACCATATACATGGTAGATATTCATGGTCATCGAGCTCCATTGTTAAAATGAAGCTAAAGTTTCTTGCTCCCAATAGGGTGGGAACTCTATTGAAAAGTGGCGCTGCATGTACAATCGGCCCAAAAACGCCTGCAGTGCTGCCCTATCGACAGACAGAAACTTTACTTTCATTTTCAGTTTCAATGAAAAACCTCTATCGCAGGTCACGGTCGGCCCTGGTGCGATCTATGCGGCACCTGGCGCGATCTGTTTTCCTTAGCTTCTCGAAACAATGGAAAATGGCCGAAGCTCGATGACCATGAATATCTATAGACCGTGGTAAAAACATAGTCTTTTAATCCCCTGGTCTGTGCACAGCATTGTTTTAGTCCAACAATTGGATTGCTGTATTTACTGAAAAGTCGTTTTTTGCCCCCCCTCTTGAATGAATTTGGCTACAACTCAAACATAACAATGCATTTTAACGATCGCACAACGTAACAAAACTGTCAGGTAATGTTACGCTTTGTTGCTGAACACGTAATAGTAGCTGACAGTTTTGTTACGTTGTGCGATAGTTAAAATGCATTGTTATGTTTGAGCTGTAGCCAAATTCATTCAAGAGAGGGGGCAAAAAACGACTTTTCAGTAAATACAGCAATCCAATTGTTGGACTAAAACAATGGAATTTAATGCCTGTGCACAGACAACACCACCTAGACAGAAGGCCTGCGCACAGAAACGTCATGCATTGTTACATCACACAAAAGCGGCTATTGTTAATCGTATTTTTACCAATAATATGCTTTAAATTTGGCCGTTTGATGATGATGTAACAATGTATACAGTTTCTGTGCGCAGGCCTCGTGTCTAGGTGGTGTTGGCACAGACCAGGGGATTAAAAGACTATGGTATTAAGGATCTCTGGCTTTGACTCACAGCCGAGGCCAACGAGATAACAAAGCCTGGAAGCGAAAAATTCAGCTGACCATCGGGGTGCTAGCAACAATCCAACCTTCATTGTTTCCAACAAACGGAAAAACATTGATTGTTAACATCCAATATGGAGACAATGAATGGATTGTTGCTAGCAATGACGTATATTAAAGATAGACTCCAAATCCTATTGTTACAGCGCCAACGAAGTGAAGCAACAATGGAATCAAGCCAAAAACTGTGGACACAACTATAGAAAGAAAAATAACTCCGAAAACACTATTCCACATAATAAATTTTAATGACTCAGATGTAAGCAAAACTGAAGCCATAACAATTCTGGGCAGGAGTGAGCCGTGGATTAGTTAGCTGTCTGGCTGATTTGTTTTTGAAGATTTTGGGACCGAGGAATAATTAATTCAAAACCATTCCTCAAAGCTGTTCTGCGTACAATTGTACAAACAGACACGAAAAAGGATCAGGAATCTTTTCCACAAGCATAAATCAAAAATACATAACTGACAGACGATCGAAACGAAATTGAAATTGAAACATGATCGAAAAATTGTTTATAAAATATAATAAAATACTTCAAATACAAAGTTAACGAAAAGATAAACTTATCACTCCGTATCGGCGTATGAAAGAATTATTAATCAGCTACTCTCATGTTTAGCCATGCGTTTTGCATCATCTTCACTCACTTTCGGCCATGACAGTCCTGGGCGGTAGTGTTTCCCAATTTGCTTCACCTGTTGCGTCTGGTTTCGGAGTCTATCTTTAATATACGTCATTGGTTGCTAGCACACCGATGGTCAGGTGACTTTTCCGCTTCCAGGCCTTGTTATCTCGTTGGCCTCGAATCACGGCGTAGCCAACGAAAAAGACAGGCCCTTACACTGAAAAGTCACCTGACCATCTTAGCCCAAGCAACAATGTAACCTTCTTTTTCCATCTTGGATTTTAACAATTAGTATTTTTTCGTTTGTTGGGAGCAATGAAGGTTACATTGTTGCTTGGACTAAGATGGTCAGTTGACTTTTCAGTATCGGGGACTTTCTTTTTCGTTGGCTACGACTCATAGCGCAGCCGACGAGAAAGACAGGCCTGGGCATTCAAAAGTCAACTGACCATAATAGTCTGAGCAACAATCCAACCTTCATTGTCTCCATTTTGGATTTTAATAATCAGTGTTTTTTCATTTGTTGGAAACAATAAAGGTTGAATTGTTGCTCAGACTAATATGGTCAGGTGACTTTTGAGTGCCCAGGCAACACCTCCTAAAGAGAAGGCCTGCGGACAAAATGTGTATACATTGTTACATCATCATCAAGCGGCAGAGGCCAACACCACCTCTACTCAAAGCCTGAGCGCGAAAATTTCATGCATTGTTACATCATCATACCTAGTCATAATTTCTACCCATTCTCTTTAGGTGGTGTTGCAGAGGCCAACGAGAGACAGGCCATGACACTCAAAAGTCACATGATCATAGGGATCCGGCCAACAATTCATCTTTCATTGTCTCCATCTTGGATTTTAACAAGCAGTATTTTTTCGTTTGTTGGAAACAATGAAGGATGGATTGTTGCCCGGACCCCGATGATCATGTGACTTTTGAGTGCCCTGGCCTGTCTCTCGTTGGCCTCTCAAGCGGCCATATTTAGGGCTTATTATTGGTAGAAATACGATTAACAATAGCCGCTTGATGATGATGTTACAATATATACACCTTTTGTCTGCAGGCCTTCTTTCTATACTCTACCCAACGAAAGTTTAAATGGGTGTGTCCAATTAAATTTCCAATTTCAATTGTTAGACATTGTTAATTTTATTTTGCAACAATGCCTAAACAATTGAAAGCTGAAATTCAACTGGACACACCCTGTCAAAGCGGACAGAATATAGATGATGTTGGCCCAGGCCTGTCTTTTTCGTCGGCTACGAACTCACAGGCTATGACGTACCGTTTTCTTGGGGTGTCAACTTTAATATTTAAAAAAAAAATAACTATAAATTTTTTTCACAAACGAATTACTATCCCTTAATATTGATAACAAATACTATAGAAAACAATAATTTAAATTTTTCATGCAAGTTCCCCATTGCGCCAGCATGTTCAGGAGGTTGCAACCTACCCCAAGACGACATTCAGCATCTTTATGACTGTATGCATGCAAGGGTCGAGGGCTGCATTCAAGCTCCATAAAGGGCGGTTATACGACCTATTAAAGAGGGGCATAGGAGCCACCCTGTACAACTTTTTTCTGGACGTATTGTCTTGAAATTTGAATTATTTCTTCTATGCTACTTGTGTGCAAAATTTTAAATTTCAAATTTCACTCGTGTGAAAGTGATATTACGGCGGCAGGGTACTTGGTTTAGAAGGTGATCGTATGGCGGCAGGTTACGGAGTCTCTAATATACGTCATTGGTTGGACTGCTGTATTTACTGAAAATTAAAGTACTTTATAAAGAAAGTATGGACGATCACCCTTGTTGCAGGCAGCCATTTTGATTCGCATTTCATTTTTATTTCATATGATTATTGCTTCTTATTTTGCAGTAAATTCAAACTTAAAGATTGAACACTTCTTTTTGACAAAAGTTAGAGGGAAATGTGCCTCTGAAGTCTGAATTTGCTGCAAAACAAGAAGCAATCATCATATGAAATAGGAATCAATGGAGTTCAGCAACTTCAGGCGCGGCCAGCTGCTGGCTGGGTGACGGCCAGGGCTTGAGGGCCACTGCTGGCGGGACAGCTATTTGGGGCACGGCTGTTGGAGGACTTTAGTCTGACCCATTTGCCAAGTGACCATAGCTGGTTTTCCAGCAGTTGGTACAGCCACTGGTTTGTTTGTCCGCCAGCGGCTCTTCCATCATGAAACCCCCCGTGCTTCGGAGGGCACGTTAAGCCGTCGGTCCCGGCTGCTACTGTCATCTCGTAGCAGTCGATATTTACTGGGATGGCGCAAAACTCCCTCGTAGGAGTACTAGATACTAGACCCAAACTTTTCCAGCATAATTGTTTAGGAACATTGTATGATTCAAATGGAACAAAAAATGTTCTATAAACACTCCGTCTAGTTTCGATCGTGTGTGAGATATCGACGTTTGTCTATTTTCTTGTAGAGTTGTTAAAGCAAATAAATAAACACTTGAGAGTGCAGATCACTTTTATTCTGCATACTGACAGAACATCACATTGAACTATAAAACAAAACTAAAATGAATGTCCCCATATTCTTCATTTGTGAAAACAAACGGCATAATGAACTTCGACGTTGTGTTGCACAATATGAGCAACTGCTTAAATCAACCGCCAAATCAATAAAATACCTTTCACACCTGTTACAAGTACGACGATTCCTCTTCCTGTTTGGCATATGCTAAACAGGAAGAGTACATTTAAGAATAAATAGGTAAACCTACGTTTTTTATAGGAAAAGACTCTAAATAAAAGAAAATAGACAAACGTCGATATCTCACACACGATCGAAACTAGATGTAATGTTTATAGGACATTTTTGTTCCATTTGAACCATATAATGTTCCTAAACAATTATGCTGGATAAGTTTGGGTCACCCTGTATAGGGCTTTACTGAAAATGCGATTTTTGGCCCCTCTTTTGCAAGACTTTGGCTACAGCCCAAGCTTAACAATGTATTTTAACAACCGTACAACGTAGCAAAACTGTCAGCTAATGTTACGTGTTCAGCAACAAAAACGTAACATTAGCTGACAGTTTTGTTAAGTTGTACGATTATGAAAATACATTATTAAGCTTGGGCTGTAGCCAAAATCATCCAATAGAGGGGGTAAAAATCGCATCTTCAGTAAATATAGCAATCCAACAATGGAGTGCACATACCAGAAGATTAAAAGCCCATGACATTGCCAAAGCCGGAAACGCCTATGAGAAATAATGTAACCTAGTAATATTTACTAACATTTTATTGTAGCATCTCGGATAATATGGACAAAGAATTCCAAGATTCAGTTTCATTTGACATCTCGAATTCCAAGATTTCGCTTTCTTTGTTCTTCTATCTGAAATTAGAAACTTCAGCAATGTGATTAATGTTTGCTTTGCGTCTCCCATCTGTCTTTGGTAGCTTTAAATTAGCTCTTAGTCTGACATAGACTTATTACAGGATTTGAGCCGCCGTTATTAAAATCTTAATGAATGTGACGATCATAACATTACAAACAAAACAGAAAATTATACTTCGTAATGACAGATTAGAGTTCCGCTCTTCTTTTTTTTTGTGTGAATATTTTGCATTGCTTCAATGTCGTTCATACAAAGCAATATATAAGATGCTAGTGTGATCTCAAGCTAAGAAATAAAGACGAGTACTTTTAAACATTTGCAGAGGCTTATCCGTTCTGCTGTAGAAATTAATGTATTCAGTTCTTGGAATAAAAGATTGGACATGTTCTGCTAGGGGGTGCAAATTGGCTTTCTTTTCTTTTGAAAATTAATTGTTTCCTTAAAAACCTTCCGAAGGAAAAGTAAATGGATCCGAACCTCAGATCCTTATACAATTGCCTAACAAGCTGGTTCAAATTGCACTCACGAGTTCGGATTTTTTTCCTAATTCGGTAGCATTTTTATGTTAAAATCGTTCCCATTCTCTGATTTTTTTGAGTAATTTAAGACATTGTAAATATTATTTAAATTATGAAAACAAGAAATTAAAAAACGTACAAATTAAATATGCGTTTTCCCTTTATATTTACTACATAGCTTTTTAATTCTAAAATTTTCCAAGTAGTGATGATATTTCTAAGAAACCAAACAAACGATTGTTTCTTCGAATAAAAATTCGATATATGTATTCTTGAATTTTTAATATATTTTTGAAACGAATAACAGAACCCTTCTGTAGATCGATTTCCCTAATAAGAAAAAGCAACTTTATGCGCTGCAAATGTGATAAGGAGTAGCATTTACAAATAAGAGGATTTCATTTATGTTTACTTTCAATCGGGGAAAAAAAAGGCATATTGCATTAAAGTGTAAACAAATAAAGCAAATTTAAATAATAACAGTAAGATAAAAAGGTGTTTTGATTATTAATAGTTAACTATTTTCATATAATTTTATATAAGTTATAAAGCTCTTAAAAAGATATATGTTTTTGTGTTAAATAAAGGCACTGAACGGTATTACCGTTCTTAATCATTCACAGATGGCTGTATATAAATATTATTTTAAAATAATTTCATGCAGAGAAAGGAGACTCGTCTTTGATTACTTTTATCATGTTGATCAAGTAATTATTTATATAATGATTTAAAAAAAATTTATGGGAGGGAGCCATTAATAAAGATAACCGTTAATTTAAGAAAAGGAAAGAGGTGGGAGGAAACCCAAATTTCCCTCAGCTCTTCCGATCATCTGCCTTCTCATTTTATTTTCTCCCTTCAAAATATTTCCTCATTTCTCTTAAAATTATTTTCGGAATCTCTTTTTGTCGCAGTCATTTCGCGTCTAAATAAAGAGTGCCTTTGAAGCGGCGGTTTCGCTTCGCTTCGCTGTAACGGGGGTTTAGAGCTGTTCGCTGTGGCTGAGGGTTCCTAGCAGCTGGTCGTCGTCGACGCATGCGTTGTAGCTTTCGCCTGCTGCTGGCTTTGGGTTCAACGACCTGATGTGACCGAGTTGTGGAGGAAGGCGTGGCTCGAACGGAAAAGCGGGAATGTTCCACGAACAGCTAGTAAGGGGTAGGCGACGGAGGCAAAAGAAGAACTCAGATGATTGCTGTCGTGACGTCACCATCTCATGAAGCAAAAGCCGGTTTACGTTCTGTGAAAATTAATTATAGGAAATTACCTATTAAATGTGATAATGTAGCTAGTTTTAATGAATTATTTATGTTTTGTTTGTTAACGCAAACAGTAAAAAGAAGTAAGACTGAAAATTCTCATCCGTAAAGAAGGAAGGTTATTATTTCGTAATGTATAATAGCGATTAAGAAATATTCGCTCAACGACCTCTGTCTCAATGAGAGTAATGTATTATAATCTGGCATGTATTATCATGCTCGTCGTAACTGCCATAATAGATCTTGCTATACATGAAAAAACCTATGGCAATGCTCCATGCAGTGTTAACGCTTTGTCAATGATATCCTGCAAGACATTATGAATTGGAGACATAAATTTATAGCTATCAATTACATACAACCGTAACTCCGAGGACGTGACTTCTTTTTAATTCACTGCAGCATACAGATAACGGCTGATGCATTTGTAGCGAATTCATTCATAACGTGCACATTGTTAGCTCATAGATATCGAGCTATGCACTGATTTGGAAAGAAGGAAATGTAACTATCAAATGCACGCAAAAACAATAATACGTTGTATAATATTGTATCTAATTTTCTTTCATTATAAATAAATGCACATAAAGTTTTTTAAAAAGGCTGCAGATAATTATTTTTCACTTTGATAATTCCTTGTAATTTTAGAAACAAATTGTGGAAATTACGTAAAAGGTAGAGCCGCAATATATCAATAGCGGAAACGAAGTATAATGCAACGTGTTATACAATTCTGTAATTCCTACAAAGGTTGCGTTTACCATAGGTGATTTCTTGCACCTGTAAAATTATTTTGTATATACTGTAAATTTATAGATAATTGTGTCTCGATAAAAATGTATTACATTATTTAGAGTTTTAATGAGTAAGGTGAGCAATAGCTAAAGAAGTTTCACAAAATAATTATTACAATAATTGTTAAAGAATAAAAACTAGTACTTAATTCCAAATATCAATATCAATTAGAGATTTATATATGAAATAATATCATAAATAATTAGTGTATGACGCACTGAATCGATCACAGGTATTGAAACAGCACCAACCAATCCATAAGTATGTACCAGATGAGGATACAGGATGAGGCTTTGCATTCGACACGCCTGGGTATAAAAATGTTATACCAGGAATAAATGAGAAATTGTTCTCATCTATTCCTGGTTGTACATTATGCATCCTATAATAGTACGGTCAACTAAATCCGCTTACTTCTGTAAATTTATTTGGATAGAGTTTAAGCGGGTTATATATATTCTGATTTTTATTTGCATGATTACTTTGGAGTTGTAATGTATAATTACGATTATTTATGCATATATAATTGGACAAGAATTTTATTGCAACTTCGATTGCACATACAAGTAATACATTCGTAACATTCGAATTTCTTCTACGAATTTCCTAAAACACACCGTTTGGGATTAATAACCTACTTTAAGAGCTTCAAGTTGTCATTTCTATTGGAGTGACGCTTGCAAACTGATCGATGACGATCATTTTTGGAAATGGAACCAAAATCCAGAAACTTCTCTATCGATTCTAGATAATCTCTGATTCTATAAACAGTATGCGATTTTTGTTTTATAAGAAAAATACAAAAAAAAAATCTCAAAATACAACATTCAATTTTTTTTCTTAATTGCATCGTTAAATTTTCGTGCAATATGTTCATGAAAAAAAGAAACAATCCATTTTCTTCGTTTAGACTCCTGCATGAATACCATCGACCTTCTTTTTCTTTAACTTATTATTTTTTTTTATTCTTTCTATCTGTGTTTATCTATCGTCCAGTCTCCCCAACGAAAGAAAGAATGTTTGAACAATTATTGTTACTTTGCTAAGATTTCAGGTTAGAAGTTATTTTTAAAATTAAGTATCCATCATAATGAGTGTGAGTGTAGGATGGTCATGGTTACCTGAATAGGCATAAAGGGCCTATAAATCATTGGCAGGTCTCAAGAACCAGTTTTTGAGAAGAGATAAGACTATGTGGATCACAAGGCCAACGTCTTTTAACCCTTTCGGCCCCAGCTTTCTCCTGCTGCCGCTCTGTTTTGTTGTTAATGTTGAAGGACAAAGAACTTTGAGGGAAGTTTGCCGTTGATTGTTTGCCAATAATAATAATAATAATAATAATAATAATAATAATAATAATAATAGATTGAAACTAAACAAGATCCGCAACAAAAAACTGCAGAATAAAATTGTCTTCAAAGTTTATTAGAATTTTAATGAAGAACAATTTTGATATTATCAAATAATCGCTTAAACTCATATTTATTTACAGTATAGAAAAGAATTCCAGAAGTGAACATAGAATCAATTCGATTTTCATGTCAATAAAACTATGAGTATTGCATTCCGTTACAGCAAGGAAATTCAGAGATTTTTGAAATATTTATTTTTTTCAACTGGTAAAGCAAATTTCTTTTGGTAATATTTTGCACCAAAACATAAAATATAGCAACTGTATATTTTGTATATCAATTTTGCTGTATCCAAGGACGTGTCCTACTGTGCATCCCTCTATGTGTTTTGCTGGGAAGAAAGTGAAATAATTTTTCAAATTTTTATATTCCCTTCCAAGTACATCAAAAAATTTTAACGGAAGTAATAAATAAAAAGCAAACAAAGTAATTAAAAATGATATTTTATTTTTTTTAATAAGTATTTGATACGAAGGGAGGTCATTGACTAGGCGGCCCTTCTGTTCAACCCTTCCTCTTGTTCTACTTTACTTAACTTTTTTTCTCCTTGAAATTTTCTGTTATCATATCGACGAATCCTCTTATGTCTCAAAAGTGGAAGAACATTGTATAATATATAGATGCCATCATCCAGTTAAGAGAGCAACAGTATTACAGCTAGTAGGCGTGGTTAAAACCCTATCCCTGTTAAATTTTAACATTGGTATTTTAACACAAAAAAATAATCATCAAGAAATAAATAAATTGTGTTCATGAGAAGCGGGAATACACTGCGGATAAAGGCATAATTCTTCCAATTTAAACTTGAATCTGAGTAAATAGATATCTATTCGTATATACGAATAAATAATTCTGAAGATCATTTTGCCGTATAAGCCGCTAAGCTTTTCTTTCTTCAACAGTGCAGCTTTAATAAGAATAAAAATCGAAACGGAAATTATTGATTCGAAACCTGACATCGTTTGCGATGACTGCAATGCCCAATTAGCCGAAAATATTAAAAGAGGGAAAACTATTGTTCAGCAAAAGCTTACTTTTGGAAGCTTAAATTGGAAACCTTTTTACACAAGATGAAAGTGTATTATAAGAAAATTCTGATGTGTAAATATCAATATATTATTTTTTTTAAATAATATAGCAGTTACAAAGAATTTTTATTTAATACGGTAATTATTATTATTGTTTGGCTACACTCTCATCCGAGGATGTTTCTTTAAGGGGAATAACCCTGAACCATACTTTCTTAAAGGAAAAGCTTAAATTTCATTATTTCAGGTTTTGAAAGTGGTTTAGGTTATTGCTGCATTAGGATAACAGTACTGCACATTTTCGAAATTCCCCTTACGAGCTTAGAGTTCAGCTTTAAATCGACAAAGGTAAACACTGAACGATTCTTGTTTGAATATATCTTATTTAAAATGGAATAAAACACTACCGCCAAAATTATGATCTTTTTTTTTTTTTTAATGAGAAAAAACTGTTTCTAAATTCGAAGAAGACACTGTGATGTGTATGAATTAGGATCATTACCTGGATAGATTTCAGCACCCAAGTAAATGTATTACAGAATTATATTGATTTCTGATAACTACACGATACCGTGTCTTTATGCAAACGATTGGGAAACATGTTACGTGTTTATACCAATACCTTTGCAATCAATGACCTTAAAGGATCTCGTTATGATGAGTTAGCATTTCCATGACCACTGTCATTGATAAATTATGTTTACTCGACAGATTTAGCTTAAATCGCTGCGTACCTGGCATGAGGGTTTTCAACGAATCTAGGATAATGTTCTAATATGGAGGTAAAGAAAATATAACGTGAAGAGGGAAGGGAATTGGTCATGGGATTTAATCAGATTTTAATCGTGCTCCATAATATTTTTTATTTCTTCTGCATCATGAACTTGATGTTTATCTTCAAGTGGTCTGAAAGTGAAGTGAAGCCACGACCCGATTCCCTCCTCTTCGCATGTAACTCTTTACTTCGAACGATTTAGGTTAAGAAAGAAGGCTTTAGGTCCGCTCCCCCTCCCCTTCCTGGCCTCTGTCGAGGGTAACACCACCAGGGGGAGGAAGAGAACGAAAAAAGAATTAAAGAAAAAGAATAAAACTAATCTCCTCATTTCTTGACCTAACATTTACTTTCACCCGAAGTTCGTCTACCCTCGTTCATTCCGAGGCTGGCACACATCCACCCACACTGATCGCTAAAATTAATGAACTCCCATTCAACCAATGATTACTAGGTGATGATAGAGCAAGATGCAAAGAAACTGGTTAACATTTAATATTTCTTTATAAATTTTAGCATACATTTATATTCAGCATTAAAGTGAATTGTTCCGCCCCGCCCCGTGTCCCTCTAAAGAATTCAAATCTCTACAAATCAATTCTTTACAATCATATCGTATTAATGAAAGCAAGATCAAAAAAAGATAAAAATAATTCATTTTGCTTAATTTTTTTTTCATAGTAAAATTAAAATTATTTTCTAACTTCTTTAATATTATTTTTTAAAGCACGTTGAAGTCTACCTTAATTACAAAATTTCATTTGGAAATAAATTTATAACATTTTTACTTAAATGAAGTAAATTTAGTATCACAAGCTGAATACATTTTGAAATGACCGTACAAATAGTAAAGCAGATATTTAATATTTTGGAATACGTATTCTTTTCTTTGCTTTTAAATTAGATTCTTCACAGTATTTTGCAATCTCACACATATGCATCATTAGGTAAAAATTAGGAAAAATTCATCATTAGAAAAATATATGACACTGTCAAAGCGTATATTTCAGAGAGATCTTTAACTATAGGCGTTTAGATTAATTAGATATTCGGACTACAATCTTCAAGATGTCTTGTGACTATTGCTACTATTGACCCTGCATTTAAGTTCGCTTTTAATAACGATAACATACAATTTAATAAAGATATTTTTAGATGCATTTATTAACCCTACTTTGGGCTTTTGCCTGTTGGGGGACAGTTTCTGGGATAATAGGATATTATTCTTATATATTTCGATCTTATTCATGCTGTTACAATATAATAAAGTAAAATAGCTTATTATTTCAAAGAAAATAATTGGGCAGCTAAAACACCAAATAAAAAGAATATTCTAGGAAATAACTTGTGAATTAACAATGAAAAATAAAATTGCATAGGCAATTTAGTGTATAAATTAGAGTATAAGAAGTATTCTTTCATTTCTGCAAGTGAATTCAAAATACTATATTAAATGGGCTTAACAACATTGAATAACGGTTGGCTTTCAAGCTCACTTGATTCCCTCCCCGTAGTTAGCTAGCTAAAGGTGCTGGATTAGGGCGTCAGCCCCGCCCAGTAAAAAAAACAAAAAAAAAACAAACTATGTAATTTTTAAATTAATAATCGTATTATTAAATATGTTCAATCGATCGTTAAAATGTGAATGGCCTACGATTCCTCATTTTTTCATATATCACTGCACATTCATGCAAAAATGATATAATTCACATACTTCCTATAAATTTAAATTACATTGCTAGAATTTGTAGTTATTAAATTTCTTATTTCATAAAGAATGTGTAAATTAAAACACAAATTTCTCGATTATTTATCGAAGATAGAAAGGAACTGAAGTTAAAGAATGAGAGTTGAAAGAACTGCAGAGAATATAATCTGCAATATTGTAATAAACTGATATAACCTATTTTTCCCGATACTATTGTTGAATTAATTTAAAGGATTTCGAAGTTTTAGTCAGGAAATTATAAAATAGATACCGGTAAGGCTAAGAACAATATTAACAAAATATAACTGGGTTGCACTTAATTATTTAATAAACATTGCATTATTTAAAACCACCGATAAAATTGCTACGTTTCATTATCGCTATCTCATTGACGGAAGGAGATCTTTACTAACCGCAAAAAACGCTAATTAAAAATAATGCCATTGTTTGTGTGTAATTTATTTTTTTGTTGAATTGCATACAGCGACTATGCCATTGAAGCCAATGGTTTCAGTTGGAGTTTAATGACTCGGAATTCAATCTTGAGCACCAAAGGGTTTTAAGTTGTTTCATTCAGGAGACGAGTTGGGAGTATTTTCTTTTACCCTTCGTACCTTCTTCGTTCTCTTCCACCATGCCGTCCACCCCACTCTGCCCGAGTAGGAGTCTCCCTGGCAGGCTTGGTGTTATTGAATGGCCTTGGATCAAGGTGCCTGCGCATTGATCACTCGCCGCGCGTCTTGTTGCTCCTAAGAGGACGTTCACCCCAACATGGCCGCCATCGCACTCGACGTCACCACACACAACACACACATATTTGCATAGATAGACTTACAACTGCCTGCTACTAGCTAATGATGGTTTTCCACCTTAAATCCAATGATAATAATACAAATAATTACACGACTATACTGGGCATCTTAAAAAATATGTAGAATAAGCATTATATTTATTTGAAATAAATAAAGCATTTATAATGCTACATTGAAAAAAAAAAGTGTAAAGTAACCAATATCCATGATGTATACAGAATGTAGAAAAGCATAAATAAGATAATGCAAGCTCATATAAAATGAATGAATGACGGAAGAAATGTTCTATTTCTGTGGAAAACCCTGAAAATTCAATTTAATCAAGCAGGAAATCACTTTAACATATAATACCATAGAGTATTTGATATTGATGATTTCGCTATTGTAAATCCGATATTACCCATCTTTTGAAGCAGTATCTACAAGACCGTAAATCCAATGTTCTCAAATTAAGGAATTGACTTAAGACATCCATGAATAATGAATAAAAACCTTGAGATTTGAGAATATTTATGAAACCTATGTAATATACTTCTACGATAAAATATGATAATATATACAAGTTTTTTTGCGCGTATTTTATCAAATTAATTATTTCAGATACACTTTTTTGTGAAAAATGGATACAAGAAATAGGAATCTATAATTTAGCACAATTTCTCTCTAAATATTTGAAATAAAATAATACTGTTGCAATTAAGGGTGAGAATGCGTATTTTTAAAACAACAACAACAACAGCAACAAAAAACTACTAAAGGAATTGTTCGGGGGTAGTGGCATATCTGTTGCATAGTAAATAACCCCAGAGAAGCATAAAACCACCTGCAGAATATAACATTGGCATTTGAATGGGTCGTTAAACTAAACAAACCCTCCGACTAATCTATGATTAAAGTTAATTTACTCTTTATTCCCGCAGTGTTGTTGGTCAGGGCGTAGAATAAATGCATTTGCTTAAAAGGGGTCATTTCGTGTGCGTCTGTTCTGTTAGGCACTCATTTACATAGAACACACCTACAATTTATTCATTTCTATATTCGAATAAGAGAAAGGGCGGTAGAAATTTTGTTAGTAAAATATTAAGAAATAGAAATTTCTGAATGATATATTTTGTCATTCTTTCCTGTATATTTAGATATTAATTATAAAATCTGTAAGCTCCATTTTATACTATTTAGAATTAAAAGCATTAAAATAATAATAAAAAAACAATATTTAAATAATTGGGATTAAATAAAACACTATAAATGTAATAAATGAAAATTCTTGAATTTACCTTAGTTGAATGCTCAATCTTTTACAAATATATAAAACATCTAATTGGAATGCTGATTGTGCACATTTATAAATATCTAACCATAATTACTCTAATTAATTACAATGAATAAATATATCAAATTGCATTCTTTTGCAATGTATTATTTATAAACTTGATCATAAAGAGCATTTCCGTAAATGTATTTTTTAGTCGGTTATTTTTTCAAATTTATCTTGTTATTGATATCAATGAATTAAATACTTTATAACGTATATTTATTAAAAAAAATCTCAAACTAATTGAAAATTCTGTACAGAGTATTCGTATTTAGATTAGATAGCCAGCTGGTACGGACTTCTTAAAGCTGAATTCTGCGTGGTGATAATCAATTTTTTTAAAATTTTATACACAATTAAAAGGAAACAGACAAACGTCCCAGATTAACCAGATACATCTTTATATAGCCAAAAATATTAGATTATTTAATGATTTATCTGAAATTAGATGAAAATTTCGAAAACGAGCTTTTACTGGCTGTTTTCGTTTAACCCGCCATCTACCGACCACCATTCAAATTATTGAGAAGCTTTATATTTTTTATTTTATTATTTAAGTGTCCATAGGCAAAATTCATAAAATATTTGGCACAAATTGGGTTTTTTTTGTCTGATTTTTTTTAAAGAAACATATTCAAGAATTGATGATTAATTGTATTCCCGCATAATAGTTTGTCATTAGTATTTTATTTTGGTTTTAACCTTATAATTTCATCTGTCTTTTTATTTTTGAAATTAGTTTATTGGATAAAATCTCGTCAAATATTTAAAAAAAATTACGTTTAAAATTTTTTATTACATTTATTTTATAGAAATATATTCTTAGAAGAGAGTTTTTCATTAAGCATGTTGCAAGCTTTGTTTAAATCAAGGCGACCCTGGAAAACCACAATAACTCTCGTTAGAACATCATGGTTTGTGGAGACGTCAAGTTTGGGAGCGGTATAACAAAAAAAAAAAAAAAAGTTAAATACATAAGGTGTTAATTTAAGAAATATATTGAAATTATTTACAGACTAGGAGATTTGTAATAATTGTTAAATTACTTTAAAATGACTAGCTCATTCCCATTTTAAAATAATGAATTCCTTGTATATTTGAATTTGACTTGAACAATACTTTCAATAGTGTTTTTGGCATTGTCATCAATTAGATAATTATTGTTGAGCCAGGTCATTGTTCCAACGCACGAAGAGAGTTACAAAATTATCTTTAATTATACAGGGTGTTAACTAAAGATTTGGCAAAAATTCAAGAGGTGATTCTTTGGGTTATTTTAAGAATCTTTTGTCCTTTGATGATTTTCGAAATACCGCTTTGTTTGGAAGATACACAGGGATAAAGATTTTTCGGTTTTTCTACCAGGAAGACTTACCAGTGAGATATGTCGAAATATTTTGGAACACTTGCTAACTGTCTTTCTAGAGGATATACTACCGGCAACGAGAAATGTAATGTGGTTATGAACGTTGGTGCACCAGCGCATTTTAGTGTGGTTGCTCGTGAGTTTTTAAATGCAACATAACAAAATTGCTGGATTAGTCCAGGTGGACCGCACTGATAGCCTACTCGATTCCCGAACTTAAATCCCTTGGATTTTTTTCTATGGGGCCATCTGAAGTTGTTAGTTTTGAAGATTTGAGAAATCACATCCCAGTGGAAAGTGTTGAAGATTTGAGAAATCA
>JAHWFO010071949.1:663141-709393 GCA_023313115.1 Rhysida immarginata
GCCCTAGCTGTCAATGTAGTTATCGTCAAACCGCATCGTTGGTGCCATTTTCTTACTCCGACATCTGACAAAGATTTTCAACTCACAACAATAAAAGTTTCATATAACACCATAGTTTGTAACAGTGTTGGACATGTCGAATTTTGTGCCTGGAAACTACGATTTGCGGACAGCATTGATTTTCTGTTACCATTTGAAGAAAACTGCTGCAGAATCACATCGAATGCTTGTCGAAGCTTACGGTGAGCATGCAGAGTCACAGTGCTTCGAGTGGTTTAAAAAATTCAAAAGTGGCAATTTTGACGTGAGAAGCAAAGCACGTGGAAGACCACCCAAAAACTTTGAAGACAGCGAATTGCAGGCATTGTCGGATGAGGATGCAACAACAAATGATCGATTTGAATCAATCTTTGCGTGAAAAACGACCAGAATATGAAAAAAGGCAATAGGAAAAAAGTGATTTTGCTTCATGATAATGCACCATCACACACAGCAAAACTGGTCGAGGAAACTAAATTGAGGCGTTTAGTTGGGAAATACTTTTGCATGTGGCTTACTCACCAGACTTTGGCTTTGTCCGATTCTATTTAATTGCATCGATGGGATGCTCACTTGCTGAACAGCGCTTCACTTCTTATAAGAGTGTACAAAAATGGCTTGGCTTGCCTATAAAGAGCAATAATATTTTTGGGTGTGGCATCCACAAATTGTCAGACAGATGGGGAAAATGTATAGCCACTGTTGATGGCTCTATGTCTGCTGAATATCGTAAAGTAGCATGTCAACATGTCAAAATTGAGTAATAATCATCAAATAACAAAATTAGGTGCAATGTTGTTGCTCAGTGTTTTCTGTCATTTTCGCCACGCGACGAGAAAAGAAAAACGTTCTACTTTAGCGTGTTACAACAGTTGCACACGGCACTCTTAACAGCTGTAAATTTCATTACATCACATCTCCTTAGAGTTATATTGTAAATGAAAGCTACATTTTCACACACTCTTTCGAATTTTTTTGTTTCTCTCTGTGGAAACTCTCTCCAAAAAAAAATGTTGAAGTCCTATTTTTAAAGCAATTTTTCATATTCGATGTGCTGGTGGTGTTATGTTCTACCTTTTAAATCATATAAATCATTTACTCCCAGTTGGGGAAACTGCGTTTATTTTGAGACCATCTAGTCACAGCATGATTGTTCTTTGTTAAATGCTTACTCTTTGAGAACTTTGCAAAAGCATTTTGGCTCAGAACCATAATGCAACAGACTGAGGGATTCCCAGAGGCAATTTAAGAACTGCCTTACCAGGATTAGGTGTGGGAAGATTTCCAGAGGAGCAACAGATTCATATCTTAAAGAGATCATTCTAGAGAAGCTTTTGATGATGTCACCCAGATCAGTAAATAAGAACTTGAAAATATGAATTTGTTGCCATTCCCTAAGGTATAAGCAGGTTGCAAGGTAATACTAAGGCACAACTTTTAGATGAACTATGCAATGATACACTTGGGATTATAGAGAGCATTATATATGGCAATGGGGAGTCACATTTGGATAACTGCCTCGATGTATTCTGGTCGAGTTTATCAACTATGTTGGGCCAAGCACTTAGGAAGGATTTATTCCAATTGTTCTCGAGACCGTGACATTGAAAGTGGGTAGCACCATTTATACACATAAGTTTTCCCATTCCAGTTGGTGTATGTCATCAGCATCCACAAGCCACAAAGCATTTCTTCAGATAAGACTGTGATTGTTGAGACAGAGTTGGCTCTGTTTGACCTTTATTGCTCTCTCTATGGTCAGGAGGCTAGAAGGATTGCATTCAGATCCCAGTTTTACATTGGAAAGGCTTTTGAAAAACAACAATAACAAATGCTGGTACCAGAAGCAATGAAAGTTAGGCAGACTAGAAGGTTTCAAGATTAAATGACCAGTTCAGGATATGATCAGCACACAGCAATCTAAGAGGCTGCAGAGAACTTCTTGGGTGTGATCAAAGTAGATACCTCCACACGGTTTCACATGGAAACCACTTTTATGCTGGTTAAATCTATTAATCATTAGAACTGAAACATTAGATGCACTAAGTTTATCTAGAAAATTTTCAACAAAATGCTTCGGTCATTGAATGCCCACCTAGTAAATATCTGAAAAACATTAGCTGATTCTTGTGATTTTGAGAAGGAGTGAATGTTGATTTCAAGAAAAATAATAAAGATTTTGCAGTTTGGCACATGTAAATTTTCGATTTCATTATCTCCAGAATCACTATATTAGGTTTACTTGGGGGTTGGAATTAAGGTTTAAAGACTGGGGCATTTATCTATCGGAGAGTACCCTTACCATAAGTGAGATATGAAAATCACCATTAGACGGCAACAAGAAAGGTTTAAAACAAAAATGGAAACAATTGAAAAAGAGGCCTTCAAAAAAGTTGTAAAGAAATTTCATGTGTATTGAGCAAAAATATGCTGATGAAATCTACTTAGGAAATACAATGAGGTTAATGGTACCCTTCCCGAATTCCTATTTGGAAGATTTTCTTGAAAATCTGGTTGTAACGAAGAATAAGCACGTGGGACATGTTTGATAGCGACAACTTTCATGTCCACAGTGGCTTAGTGGTTAGAGCATCGGGACGGTAACCCGAAAGTCCCTGGTTTGAGTCCAGGCCGTGGAATTTTCTTTACTATTTTTCTTTATTTATTCATCCATATCGGAGTTAATGGCGTGAAAAAATCCTCCTGGGATCATTTTCCAATTATTAACCATTTAAGTTAAGAAATTTTGTTATTTAAATTAAATTTTTCATCTTCCAATTTTTTCTTTTTAAATAGGTATGATAGATTTTCAGTATCTACCAATGGAAAAAAAACCTACTGGAAATTATCAGTCAATTTTGGAAAAAGTAATCCCACTTAAACTAGAATCTAAGTCATGGTGCAAAGAACAGGCACCACTTTTTCCCATTCCTCCTCTTTTCTCTCGTATGGACACACCTATAGAATATCAATTCCGTAAAGATCCAGTTCATAAAAAAGGATTTACTGAAGTTAAAGCTCCTAATATTATTAATCAAAGTAAGCAGTTAATAATTATAACATAGATTATTTGCTTTAAATCATTTATTTTCTGTAATGAATTTCACATTTGTAACTAAACATTTTTTTTTTTCACCTCTTAAAAATTTTGCAATAATGTTTCAGATGTATTTACGTAACACACTCAATTCCATCCTTTACTTCCACAGACCGACTACGCCGCATAGCACATGCACAATTAGTGTCAGTAACTGAAGAAGATATTTGCCTCCTAAGTTTAAAACCGCATCCAAATGCTGTGGAACAGGTTAACTCAAAATTGTATCCCAAAGATACTCTGGAAAAAATTAAACAGGTATTATATAATTAAAAGACACATATAATTATTAATCTATAGCGTGGAATCTACTCATGGATTTGCCCGGCGGGCGTTCCTGGCCTTGGGCACACAAAATCAAACATGCCTGTTGCCTGCTGAGTGTTGTACGGGTTGGTTCGCTGTGTTTGCTTTTTATTTTCCAAAGACGTGCTGGGATTGATACGCTGATATGAAACTTTCTCAAAAAGGTTTATTTTCTGAAAAAGGCATCTTGATTTCTCTAATAATACTTGTAATAATACTTAATTATACTTGTAATAATACTTGTAAACAGCAAAACACGAGGCTAGCGAAAAAAATCTTTTGCGCTAAACACTTGTGTCAAAACACTTCATTTAATAACATTTTCCCATTGGCTGCTAAAATTGGTGCCAGGTGGGCACATCCATCCGCCTGCATTCACTCATGGATCTGTTCATTCACACGCGGCAAAAATGGGCCGTATGGGTCGGGCGACGAACAGGCAGATCCTGCCTGCATCCATGAAATACACAGGCGGATCTACCTGGTGGGCATGCCCGCTGGTCAGATCCGCCGAGCAAAACTGTGAGTGAATTCCACGTTTTAGACATAAAGAATTGACAAGGTACAATACATGATTTGATATTATAGAACAGAAGGGTTTGGCTTTATTTCCTGCCTTCAAGAAGAATAATAATGAAGCTGCAGCTTGTATACATTTTGGAATGGAAACAATAGGTTGCTTGATTATTGTATCCGTTCCACTAACAAGGGAATCCCTCGAACATGTATGTCACAGATTTCCACCAAATTGAAATATGTTACTCATCTGAAGCTAGCAAAACAAGAGAGTGCGAAATTGTGTTTCTTTCAAAATAAACCGTGAAAACGAAAAAATTTCAGCATACATAGCCATACAAGGACTGCATTGTTAAAGCGGTTAGGCTATGTGGGGTTCCCTTGTAAGTATACTTAGGGTTGTTTTATGTTTCTGATGATAAAATTGTATAAAATTTTACATGCAAGTTCAATAACAATCAAACTTATCATTTCGTTATTCATTTTCAAGTTTGCTGCCAAAATGCCTCAAAAATTGAATCATTCTGGAAGGGCTACATCGTAGCTCTTTCTGATGCTGTTCTTCTTATTCCAGAATAATAGTGCAGTGTAAGGGAAACGTGTAAGGGATATGTTTTATTTTTTCCAAAAATGGTATAACAAAAGTTATCAGATGTAGAAGACAAACGGATCCAAACAATCAACAGTGCAGAGCTGCTGAACAAAAACCACATCACCATTCTTCCCATACAAAGGCTAATATTTGAAAGTGATGAGGCTGGTCCTTACAGAAAATCCGCCAACCCCATGGGCCATTGCAAGCAAGATTGGAATCTGTTACTTCGGTAAACCAAGAAAGATTCATCAAGATTGAAATTAGAATGCCACCATAAGGCCCGAGTTCACTCTTTTTTTTTATTTTTATTTTTTTTATTTTTTATTTTTTTTTATGCCAAGACACATTGCAGAGAGGCAAAAAACTATATGAACGCTATTTGGCAGGCAACGAATGGAAGAACATTGTCACCTTGCATAAAGGCTTGGGTCTATTTATCGAGAGATGGCAAGGCACAGGCAATTTTTTATTGATAACAGGGCTTATGATCAATCTGACTGGATACCTCAATGCAAGAAGCGATTTCCAAAAGGATTCATGGTGGTTGCTGGGTGTCGATGCTACAGTGATGTCTGGCCACCATAAAGGTGGGATCCAAAGCAAAGATAATCAGGAAAATGTCTTGGAACACACAAATTTGACTACTATCATGAAAATGTCTTGGAACACACAAATTTGACTACTATCATGAAATTGTCTTGGAACACACATGTCGTAATGATATCCCACGGTTATATGACCATAGGGCGAAGGATGTGTACATCCACCAGGACAAATCATCTACGCACACTGCTAAATTGACTGTCCAGTACTGTGCTCTAATGGAATAGGAAACTGGGATTAAGGTTATTCCATTTCTCATACATCCCTGTCAATCCCCAGTACCTCTTCCATGGATTTTTGTGGATTCGGTCTCCTTAAAAGAGCTCTCCATGTCGGACATCCAAAAACACTTTTAGATTATGGAAAGCCTGCCAAGAGGAGTGGAACAGAATCGACCTCGCTTCTCCATAGAACCCTCTTACAATGGAAACTATGATGCCGAGCGATGGAGAAAGGACCATCACATTAGAGCACAATAGGCAGTGAAGAAATGGGTTCCAGTAGATCTACAGTATTACAATACTCTCCTCACCTTCTGTATAAGTTGCTGCTTGCTTTTCTTTATTTATTTATTTTTTTTAAATATAACATTGAGGAAGGTGGGAAATAAAGCAGAGATCATACGTTTCGATAACACCAAATCATGTTGTACCGCAAGGTGTCAATTCTTTGTTATAAAATACAGTGTAAGAGAAAATCTCATTCATGACTACGATTTTGAAAGTATTGAATT
The DNA here is from genome assembly GCA_023313115.1 of Rhysida immarginata. NCBI lineage: Eukaryota > Metazoa > Arthropoda > Chilopoda > Scolopendromorpha > Scolopendridae > Rhysida > Rhysida immarginata. The sequence continues at coordinate 669,031 of JAHWFO010071949.1, forward strand.
AAGAAAATATTGATTTAAATATTTTAAAATGTACTTTTATTTTATTGCATTTTTCAGTTATTTCAGGAACGTCCTATTTGGTCGAAAAATGCTTTATTGGCCCGTAGTGGAATTCGACGGGACAAATTGAAAACGATTCTTCCCATCTTTGCTTACTATTTTACCAGTGGTCCATGGCGTGGACTTTGGTGCCGTTTTGGTTATGATCCTCGTCAAAATCCAGAATCTAAAATTTATCAAGTTTTAGATTTCAGGGTGAGACAGTGTAAGAGAAAACTATATATTAAATTGTAGAATTCAGATTAATTGCAGAATAATTAAAATTTCATATACAGTGGGTAATTGGTCAACAAACAGTTCAGATAACGAGCACTTTTGAGAAAGATTTTTATGTTCGGGTAATGAACACCTCACAAAACAAACACTAGAAGAAGCGATGCTGTGTAAAATTTACAGAACTATATTTTTCTGTCACTCTTTGAATGATTTCTGGAATGAGACTTTGACGGTTAGAGTTAGACAAATCCTATATTTTGGTAGCCAGTTGCTACCAGAAATGCAGTTTTGGCTACAACTTTCAAACAGGTGGTAGCCACTTGGCTACTGGCCACTGCGGCAGCTGATTGGTAGGCCTAATTACAATACTGTATAAACAAAAACAGACATGGACTTCTTTCCTGTTTATTTACGTGATCACATATTGCTATGCTGGATTTTTGTTCCTCGTTGATGAAATATTTATGTATAGTCAGCCCTGGCTTGTAGCATGTGAGAAGTGTGATGTGCATAAAAAAGGTGCATAAAATACCTCGAAAATACATGTATATGATAAAATTTAAAAAATGATTTGTATATGATTCCATATTATATGTTATGATATTTACAAGGAGAGGCTCAGGTTTCCCCTCACTGATTCAAGCAGTAATTTTCCTGTTGATAGTTTTCGCTGAGGAACAAGTGGTGTCAAAATGTCAGCACATGCTTCACACGCATTTGTCCGGTTCAATGGTCTTATTGGTGGAAGGCATTTCAATTGGCCGCATGGCTCATGTCATATAGGCACCAATTCGAGTCCCGTGTGTGCTTTTTACCTCTTGTTTTTATTATTTTTTTTTTTTCAATAAATAAATACATTGTTTTAGATTCGACCTTCATTTTTTTAATACTTCGTTTGAAAATTCATCTAGCGACATTGAATTGCTTTTTATAAAAAAAAAAAAATGTTTAATTCAAGAAATACATTAATCAGTAAAATAATAATTATATAAACAATATATTCACAATAATTATTAACATATAACACTGGTATTTTGTGATATACACATCTTGGAGATTTTTTTTGCCTTTAACTTGAAAGATAAGGTTTTTAAAATGACCCCAGTTTTCTCTTCACAAAGATAAGCTCTTTCAATTGCACTCTCCATAACTGCTTGCAAAGTGACTCTTTTTATCATTTGAATTTCCTGATAAATATTGTCCTTCAGCTCAGCAAGAGTTCAGGGCCTAGTAATAAACACTCGCCATTTCTAATATCCCCATAAAAAAGAAATCTGGGACCGTCAGATTAGGGGAACGTGACTGCAAACGAAACTCCGCATTTCTTGAATTTATGTGGAAACTATTTTCAATGTAAAACTCAATAAGGTTTACACATTGTTCTGTCGTCAGTTTACCCATAATTTATTTCCGAATTCTGTATTTTAAAAATCTGAAACAAAAAAAAATAATAGGAAAAAAGTTATTTAATTTTTAAATGGTAAAGTGGCCCACTCTGTATAAATGAGAAAGATGCCATTTCCTAAAACATCATAAATTTTTATTTAGGAAATATAATAAAAAGAACTATAATTATTGTTGCAATGTTGGTTAATAAATAGCAAATAACAGTATTTGTTACTGAGTAAAATTAAAGCAATAATAACTGGAGAGATTTATGAAGCAACTGGAAATTGTAGAATTTGGTTGCAAATGCCACACCAACTGTAGTTGCCACCAGAAAAGAAAATCCTATATTAGCAAAACAAAGTGTTTTCATCCATCAGCAGTTATGTTTCACTAGAGCAGGTTGTTTTTTAGATAAACATGTAAGAAAAATTTTTAATTTTTTAAAAAAATATAATTTGGAACCATTTACTTGTACCTTTTTGATATACGGTTATTTACAACCAATTTCCTCTTAAAGATGCTCAAATAGTGTTTTAGTTTCAATTTCTGGACTGTTTTATAGTGTAATACAGTTGATATCATTTAAAATGACCTGCAAGGGACCATGAAAAATCAGTTGCTATATCAGATTGTCATTATAACTGATTTTGTTCTTTATCTGGTCCTTCTGCTTTAATTATTATTTGGTTCAAAAGCTTTCTTAATTTCCTTACGATTCTTTCAAATTGTTGTCATGCTAGAGTGAAATATATTCAATTCTCTGTACACTTTGTGGTTGTTGGCACCAGCTGCCAAATAATGCTAGTTTTTTCTTCTACAGTTAAGGATTTTCTTTCAGGAACCTTTCTTATTAATACAAGTGCAGCAGTCACATGAGCTCAGCTAGCTGAGGCTGAACATTGAGTCACTTTTCCAACTCAACGAATTTTTATCCTGCTGAGATAAAGTTAAAAATCTGCTAAATATAGTAGATAACTGCTAAGTTGGCAACATTGAAACTGACTGACTAATGAAAGGGAATGGCAGCAATGAACATGGACTTGAACATAAACTCTCAAAAGCATGCGACCAGGAGATCTTTTCCAAGGGTATATTCACTATACCATCACCCATCGTCGTCACCCGACATCGGTCGTTATAGCTGATAAGGGATCCCAATTTCCATTGAATGTATGCTACTATACACAGTTTTGTCGTTATAGAGTTAGTAAATACGTGTATTAGGAAAAACACAACCAGATTCTATACAATAGCAAAGATAGGAAATCAAATTTAAGAGAAAAATCTGGTCGTTACATCCAGTTGGTCCCTATAATCAATGTTATTATAAACACTGATTGTCCTTTGTATTTGTACCAGATATTAGCAAGGGAAAACATTGATTGTCCTTTAGCAACTGAAGTTGCCATTTGTTCTTAATGGGTTAATTGAACATTGAAATAGTTATGTAAATACAGTAGAGCATTGATTGTCCAAACCAGTTAAAACCATGATGGCTCAAAAAATCGATTTGTTTGAATAACCAAATACTTGTAGAAATCGAATAGTTTTCCGTGAAACATTAAGAAAAGAATATAGATATGTTGTAGGCCTAAACATTTTCAAGGCAGTTTCTAACAGGAACAGTAAATAAAAAAGGAAAATAAATGTAGAGGTGTAGTTGATGGGTAAAAAATTTCCTTACATGTACAATCATCAAAAGAAAATAATCCACACTTGAATTTTACTCTAAGTTTTACCGTTTCAATATTAATTTATTTTTAATAATTTAATATTACATTTAGAGTTAACATTATTAGGATCATTAAATTTAAATAATTATAATTAAAAAGCTATTAAAACAACACATTAGCCTGAACTGTAATATTAAGTATTAAACTCGTGTGGATTATTTCCTTTGGTTGACTGTACAATGTTGTAGGCTGAGGAAAATTTTGTGTTTTTTATGGGTTCAGATAATTGACACTTTACTGTAACTTTTGAAAATTATGACTAGGGTTTTTTTTTTCTTTTTCTTTATTTTTTAAAAGTTTTATGTAGGACCATTTTTAAGGAAGGACATTGATTTTTTTAAACTTGATTTGCCCTATCAAGTAATACCTGGAATAATATTGGCATTTGTAGTATATATCAGTGGTAATTTGACAGCAGGCCAAAATAGAAAATCATCTCTTGTCGATATATGTGTTTATCATCTTTTAAGTGATGAAATTGATAAGTAAAATTGTGAAAGCCTGTTTAAACCATGTTTTTTTTAAAAAATAACATTTTAAGTTCATAATTTAGCCAAACATAAAATATAATGATGCAATCTTTTTAACAGCAACCCTCTCAAAGAAATCGTGGATAAAGCCAAAGCGAAGTGCTTTTAATTATAATCTTCCAAACAAAGTAACCCAGATTGGTGGACGTGTTGCCACCATCCAAAGGGAGATGCTTGGCACAAGTGATGTGAAAAACAAAGAACAGCCAGCAGCACAATCATCTTTGGTATGTACCAGAATTCTACCAAATAATTGCATGAAAAAGATTGCTAATTCAATTTAATATTTGTCTTAATTTTTTTTTTTCTTAATTATTAGGAATCTGCATATCGTTTTCGCAAAGAAGTGCTGCCTCCTTATAGACAATTGTTTTACCAGTTTTGTGATATCGAAATTGAAGATATTCAGAAAATTGTAAATGAGCCTGAAGTCCAGAAACAAACTTATGATAATCAACATGGATGGTTTGATTCAAGTGTTGGTGATAAATGCCGTTCCATTTTGTCATCAAGTGTCAGTCTTTTAATGAAGCAATTTGAAGGAGGTAAAGAGAAAATATTCAATTTCCTTTCTTTAGTAAATGAAAAAGGGGAAATGTTTAATTTATCTATTTTTTTCTCCTCCTTATTACATTAATATACAGTAATACACCTATGAAATTTGATATCATACATTTACAGGGTGTCCTAAAAAGGACTGTGTTTTTAAAATGGAATAGCAAGCAAACTGTGATGTTATTAAAGTTATTCTTGTAGGAGATTAATGTGTGAAATCAGGAATTTGTTTTATTAGTATTAGTGTATGGAAGCATGCGAATGGTATATTCATTGGAGGAAAAATTATTTATTTTATTGGAATATCGCTGATTGGATGAGAATACAACAGCGATATAAAGCTTCGAGTGCAGATTTAATGTCAAGAACAGTGCACCTTTGAATAAAGTAAAATACATTCAGCCTCGCTATCACGAAAATTTTTTCCCCCTACATTTTCACTATTAATTTTCCCCTTGTTATCTCGGAAAATTTTGCTATGTCGAATTTGACTTTGTGTGCCAGTGAAAGGCAAAGCATTTAAAAACATTCGAGTATGAAAATGAAAAATTTTTACTTCCCTTCCATTAAATTTAGGGGATTCTTGTGCATTATGAAAAAAATACACAAAACATTTTTGGTCTCATTGGCAAGTTTCGATTGCATACGACATGATTGAGCATGCACAGTTTGTGCATTTCTGATGCTAGTGGCTTCACTTGTACATGGCATAATTCATTATACAGTGCCATCTTATCTCCTATTGTTCTGTGTGTTCTCACAGTACCTTTAATAACCTAAAAATCTTGATTTAAAAGTACATTTCCTTATCTCGAAACCTCTTTATCTCTAATTTTTTTTCTGTTCCCGTGAAATTTGAGATATCGAGATTCGACCTTAGTTGTATGAGAAATTTACACATTAATATTTACATTAAATAAATACTGTTTAATAAAATTTATCTTATACAGATTTAAAACCTAACAATCATACGATAAATTCCAGGCTAATAAAATTGTATCCCCAACAACACTAGCCAATATATTTTTAAATTTGATTGAATTGCCTTGTTTCAAAGAAAAGTGAATATAAATTACCATAAAAGCTCGATTTGAGGCCCTGGCTTATATTTGTAAAAATGGTCTTGACTGCTCTATTAAACAAGACAGGCTTCTATTCAAGAATTCCCAAAAGATATAACTAAAATTTGACATGAAATTTACAAGGGATGTACACATAGTTGTATGAGACATTTTTTTTTTTTTTTTTGCATCCAAGCATACTTTGGAAGCGATAGCGTTGCTTTCAGGTGAAGTGGATTTGTACGTATTGTTGAGTAGTGGAAGAAGAAAGTTGAGAGCGCAATAATATGCATACATGTTGCATTAACAAAGGTGTCTTTTCTATGGCTATACGTGCTCAAAATTTTTCGTTTTCTCGGTTTATTTTGAAAGAAACAAAATTTAGCATTTTCTTATTTTGCATCAACAATAGTATCTTTAGATGAGTAACATATTTCAGTTTGGTGTGAATCTCTGAGATATCTATTAAAAATGAAATTTAAAGGCTTACATCATAAACTGCAGAAAATTGCTAGCAGATATTATTGTCTTCTGTTTCGGAATCGCTGTAGATGACTGCTTTATTATTATAAACTTCTTCATCTTCTATCTCTTGTAATGTGGTTTTTTATTCCACGTGATCAGGCCTTTATTCAAGACCAGCTTTTAGCTAAAATTTTAGATAAATACCAGGCTTTAAATTGAGCTTTTACGGTAGTTTTAGTTTGTAAAGCTTTACTTTCTTTTTTTTGTCTTAATAAAATAATTTAATTTTTCATAGCTCATCAATGTTATTTGTGATGAGCCACAGTTAAATGGCAGACTTTATACAGTAATATTGCCTAACATCTGTTCACACGGATTAGTTAATTGCAGTCCGTATTATTAAACAGACTGAAATTCTTATTTTTAAACGCTTTTATTTAACTTGCTCTTCTGTGTGTCTAGGTCAAATCTTGTAATCAATATTAAACCAACTTCCTGAGAAGCTAGAGAGCTGAAACTTGATACACATACAAAGGACCGATGACAATGCATGTTAAAGGAAAAAATTTTTAAATCTGTTCACTGGAACACATTCTAGGGCAAAAATTCATTTCAGTCTTCTCTCCACAACTCTGCAACTTGGTTTAACGAATTGCTTAATTTTTAGACCAAACGGTTACGGTAGTTTTACAAATTGTTGATGCTGGCCTGAAGAGATATAATAATAAAATACTATAAAATCATGGTTTGCAAAAAACCCTTCCCCCCTCCCCCCTCTTGTTTAACTTCAAATTGCTTTATGCCCTTGTTTGTATATTTTGAAACTGATTCAGAGATATTATTGGAAAGTAACCATAATATGAACATTATACCATAGTCTTATAATCCCCTGGTTTGTGCACAGGCACGGAATTCCATTGTTGTAGTCCAACTATTGGATTGCTGTATTTACTGAGGAGTCGTTTTTTTGTCCCCTCTATTGCATGAATTTGGCTACAACTCAAACTTAACAATGTATTTTAATGACCATACAACGTCACAAACCTGTCAGCTAATATTACGTGTTCAGCAACGTAACATTAGCTGACAGTTTTGTTACCTTGTACGCAATAGAGGGGGCAAAAAAAAAAAAAATAACCACTCTTTAGTAATCCAATTGTTGGACTAAAACAATGAAATTCAGTGCCTGTGCAGAGACCAGGGGATTAAAAGACTATGATTATACTTAATATTTCTACTTTTCCACACAAAAGCTTATCTTCACTGAAATAAAGAAAAATTATGCCTTATGTTCTGTTCAACGAGAGTTTAATTGGATAGAATATAGGTGACTTTTTGACTTGAAATATCTGTATTTTTGACTTTTTGACTTGAAATATCTATACAGGGTGTTTCATAATTGGTGCCCCGTCTTTAGGTCCAAATAACGACTCAAGGGGAATAGATTGGGGGAAAATGAATATTGATTATTTGGTTTTAATGTCCCCTAATTCAGAATAAAAACATTTCGCGTCTCTGGGGGTGAAGGGATAAATTTTGAAAATTTTAATTTTGTAGGGGTAGGGGTTAGACCCCATGTGTTATTTAGAAAGTTGTAGAGCATCATGTAAAATGTGGATTTAGCAAAAAACCCGGTGAAAAGATCTCATCCCCTGCCCTTTATCGAGTGGGTAAAGTGAAAGGTATTGGCTAGCTAAAGTAGACAAAAACAGAAAAACTCATTAGAAACTTATTAATAACTGGCTGAGATGCAAGTTAAACTTATTAACTCATTCAATTAAATATTAAAATGTTTACAAGAGATTTTTAATAAAATAACTTAAACTTTTATGCTGTATTTACGATCAAATTTTGTTGTAAACATTGCTGTTCAGTTTTTGTTGGTTTTTTTTCACATCTTTTTTATTTTATTTTATTATTTTTTTTTAAGAAAACAAACCGCAAGAGGATCCAACAATTTCAGATGACTCGGAAATTGAAGATGAAGCAGCTGATGAGACTTTAGACAATGATGTTGAAGCTGATATAATAGATTTACTGGAACAAACTGATACTTTAAAAATTCAAGAAACAAGTTGTACATAAAATATATTTTAAAAAAAAATAAATTTTACTTTGCTCATTCAAAATGTTTAAAAATATGGTATTTTCTTTATACCATGGATGTCTCAAATTAAAGTTAACGTTTTGCAATCATGAAATTTTGTGAATGTCTTAATTACACAGGAATTTTTTTCGAGAGCAAAAAAAAAAAGTTACATCCAAAAACCATCAATAGATAGTGCATTTCAAGATAAAATGGTAACTGGTGCTAATTTTGCTCAGATTGCAATTTTCTTATGACAGACTCATCAGCCATCATTTTTCTTCACTTTGGCCTACAAGATCTGCATTCTTGAATCCAAGCGATTTTTGTTAAAGTACGTAATAACGTATAACTGGAGATGATGCCCCAACTGTAAGTAAACATATTCTTAAGATTGAAAAACAAAAGAATAGAACCAGGGACCATGAACATCTGACTCGTTGCTTCTACCAGCTGAAGATATTAGTACAGCATGTAAAGAAGAAATTTTAAAATTTCTTCGTTTTTTATTTATACAGGAGAAATTTTTACAAATATCATACTTGTGAGAAAAATGTGGCCATGAATTCCTTAGCACTATCAAAGAAAAATGCCCTTACAAGAGGTTATAAGGAAATTGTAATAACCTCTGACTGATCTGATTTCTTGAATTTACCACCTTTGTAGTGATATAGCACTTCAACAGATATATAAACACATTCATTCTATTGCATTCTTAGCATTGCAGATATTTCACGTCAAGAGTTTTCTGGAGTCGGAGCTCATTGAGTTCCAAAGTTGTGCTATTACATGAAACGATGGTGTATCATCAATGCATCAAGTCTTTATGCGAGATTTGTCTCATTCTATAATACCCCGTTCAATTGTGGCATCATTTTCAAGTGGAAATCTCAATGAGCAACGTCAATGAAACTGTGAAATGGTAGGCCAAAGAAAATGAAAATCGTTGAGTGCTAAGACGGTGTAATCATAAGTCCTCAGCTGAGACAATTGCTAGTTTCAAAATGCTATTTCCAATACTTACAGTTCGATCATCTTTCGTCGGGAACTGAGGTCCCTAAATTCTGTGGCCATGCCGCTATTCATAAGCCCCACATCAGCAGAACCAATGTTAAGCGATGTTTAAAATAGTGTATCGCTTACTGAGATTTGGACCATTGAAAAATGAAAACGTGTTTTATGGAAAGAAGAAATATCAGTACACACTTTGGCAATCAGATGATTGAGTTTGGGTCTGGCAGATGCGGAGAACACTTTATGCCTGACTGCATAGAGTCTACTGTGATATACAGAGGAGACCATATCATGGTAACAGGCTCATTTTTATGGTTTGGAGTGGACGAAGTTGTTCCGATGGCAAGAATTATGATGTCTGTAACTTACTCTGACATTTTGGACAATTCTGCAATCCCAACGTTGTGGCAACAGTTTGATTTGAGTACGGGTGTCCGCAAAAATTCTGCAAAAGTACAGGTGTCCTAAAAATTTTTGATCACACATTGTACGCTTGAAATCTTCTAGGGTTTTATTATGTTCCCCCCCCCCCCCCTATAATTATTGGCAGATTCTGATACAAATGAAAACAACAGTAACAGATGAAGAAATGCATTTTATTCTTCTGCCCTCCACAGCAATGCACTGCCCAACATAATTTCAGTGCAAAAATGCCAAGCTGGCTTTACAGTAATCTAAAAAATCAGAGACAGCATGAATCACAGCATTTTAGTTAGTGAACCGTTTGCCCCTCAAGAAGTGGTTAAAATGGACAAAGTCTGATGGAACCACAACTGGTAAATACACAGAGGTAGGGAGGGGCTTCATACCTCATGGTATTGGTTTTGTCACTGTTCTAATAGATAGATGTGGCAGTGCTCCATCATGGGTTCAACACATGGTGGAAAGAAAGGATGGTGTGTGCACGCGCATCTCGTGACGTCAAGTGGATTGCACCATGGCCAACTAAAAATACGTCGCGCCTTATTTTTAGTCGGCCATGGATTGCACGGCTTTTGTAAAAGGACTTGCACGATATGTGTCATTCATATAAAACTTATTAAAATGTATTTAATTTTATTTTTAGCTATAATTATCATTTTCTACTATATTCGAGAGTTTCACTTAATAGTACGCATTTAAAACATTAAACTATGTTGTTTCTAATTGTTATTTGCGTTAATATTTAAAAATAGGTGGTTTTTAAAATTCATAAGGCAGAAAGGATAGCACAGTATTAGAAACTTTTTTAAAAATCATTTTTTTTTCTTTTAATAAAAGATTACCACGGATGAATGAAATTAAATATTATGGTTAGGAATGCATAGGTGTATGTGTTTTGTTTCGTGTATGATGTCATGCACGAAATGGTGCGTAATTTAGAATCAAATTGCACACACCATCCTATCTTTCCACCATGGGTTCAACATTGTTTTGCTGGTTTCCCTTTATTGAACTGCTATGCTGTTAGCTTTCTGTTGTCAAAAATTACCCATTTTTCATCAACTATAAGGATCTGATGCTAGAAGGCTAGCCTCACATCTTTGCAGGGGAATGCATGTTTCCAGACACCTTATCTCATATTTGGTGTGTTTAAGTGGAACCAAGGAATCTTGACCTTGCCCATAGCTGTCAGAGGTCTATAAACTGCTGCTGGTAATGTATATGTATAATGGGTACTTTTTCCTTCAATTTCTTGCTTTAACTGTATCAGCCAATGAAACGACCAAATATTAAACAAGATGTTTAACAGAATTGTACCTTTCTGGTTAAATCAAACAGGCACTAGGAAACATGCCAAATACCAAAACAGACAAGGTGATAGTTGGGTTTTGCTTGCAGATGGCGCTACCTGAACATAAGCAGAGGTTCCCCCCCCCCCCAAAAAAAATAGTGGAAAAACTGACCTCTGTTTAAATTTGTCTGCAGCAGAATTTTTTTTTTTTGATAGGCCCCATGTTAGTTTGCAAATCACTTTCATATTGGCTAAAAAGCATTATTTTTTATATTTGCATATCAAATGCTATAAAAAAGGATCTTACGATAGTTTAGAAGGTGAAATTATAGATGTGGATGGCAAAAAAGAATCTATGTAGATTGGAACAGGTAGGAAGTATCGATGCATTATGCCTATGCCTGCTGAAGAAAATAGTGTGTTGAAATATAATGGTCTAATTAATCAGATCTAAATAAATAACTACAATTTATGGTATTCAGTTTTGTAAATAAATTCTGTTTTGAAATGTATGCAGTTTGTATTACTTGATTACATTTATCCTATATACAATGGCATAGCCATGTCCATTCATTGAACAGAAAAACATGTGGATTTAATATTCTTAACTACATTGGGGGACAAAAAAAAACAGAGGTCGGTTTAAATTTGAGAATTTTGTTTTTTCCAAAAATGTCCAAAAAAAAGAGGGGATCGGCTTAAATTCAACTCTATGTTCGGATAAACATAGTACTTTGCTCGAGCTGATAAGAAAATTTAAGCATTAATAGTTACTCCATGCTGCACTAGGTGGCTTCTTGACCTTACATATTATATTCACTGATAAGAATGACATTTATCCCATTGTGTTAATAACAAAGTTTCTGAAAGTCATCTCTTTCGAGGGGCATACTATAGTGATTTGTAGTTTTTTATCTCCTGCAATGCACAATCTACCATTTTGTGTGTATTGACAATCACGAGTTGTTAGGACAGTGTTCCATCAAGAGATGGTAGCACTAGTCAGACATGTAATCTCAAGTCAGCCAGAGCATATTTCCCCCACTTTTGTTAGTAGTATTACAGATAGCATGGAGAGCAACCAACGAATATTTTGGTTTCTTTGGAAAGGAGTGACCGCCGCCGAGATTTACAGGAGGCTTGTGGTGGTGTGTGGAGAGGAAGAACCATCCCAGAAAACTGTTTACAACTGGGTGGCTACCTGAAAATGTGGCCACACATCAACAGAGAAAGTGACAAGTTCTGGATGGAAAGTGACAGTGACAACACCAGTGCCAACATTGCTTGTGTGGAGTGCATCTTTTTTGGATAAGAGATACATCAGGTTTATGGAAATGGAAATGGCCACGGGACTTACCCGTAATACACTTCAAATGGAAAAGGTGTCTGCCAGATGGGTTCTAAAGTGCCCGTCTCATTAACATAAAGAAACCCTGGCATGGTCAACATTTCATGAACTTCAACGAATTGCAAACCGCTATCCAAAAGTGGGTGTGCAGCACATCCAGGAGGGCCTGGCAAGGCTCCAGCACCAATGGGAAAAATGCACACGAGCCAAAGAAAATTATGCGGATAAGTGGACCTAATTACAGAGTTGTAAATTGTTTCTGTATGCGCAAAAAAAATAAAGTGTAAATCAATATAGTATGTCCCTAGTAGGTAACTTGATTATGATGCATTTATGATGAATCAAATTTAGCTTAAACATATAACTCTGTAAATATTATTTCTCCATCTTTTCATTTGTTTATTAAAAAAAAAAATGCAAACTATTTCAGTGATTCAGAAATTGAAGAGGAAGCTGCTGCTGAGACATTAGACAATGAAGTCAAATCTGAGATGATGGGGATAAGCCTTATGCTTTAAAAATTCAAAACAAGACTCTACATAAAAATATATTAAAAATGTAAAATTTATTTGCTGCTTTAACATGTTTAAATTATTTTTACAAATATATAAATATAAATAAATATATACAAAATTAACTTTTCTGCTTAAATATGCTAATATCTTTCTTCAGGGTTCCTAGTAAAGCTTGGGAACTGTCAAGAATCTAAAATAAATAAATAAAATGTGAATAGTGTAAAATATACAAATAATTTATTGCATTATAACATGGCTGTTGAGAGGTAGAGTATGTCTTGATTTGCTGCTATGCTGCTCACCCTCATTATAGATTAACACATTTTTATTTCTCAAATAAAGATAACCACTGCACAAAGATGGTTATATAATCAAGTGCAAAGGGTTTTAATTATCGTAATTTTCGGAATATGCAGGAAAATAAGTTTAAAAAAATCATGACTATATATTATAAAATATAAATATTTAATATTCCTGGGAAGAGGGGAAGGGGGTTGCGAATTATATTCCAAAAATTACGGTAATAAAAGCATTCTTTCCTTTGAAAGTAAATAGAAATGCCCTCTACGTGGGTTGGATCCTAAGCCACAAACAAATGAATTATTTAAAACACTTATGAAATTAAAGGTTTGAATTAAATACAAAATTCCACCTATTTGTAATTTGTTTATACAACCACTAGCTTAATTATTTTTAATTAATTAATTAATTAATACAAGAAAACAAAACTGTCCCTACAGTTATAAACCGACAAGTGAGATTGCGGGGGAAAAGAAATAGCCAATTAGGCTGTAATTCAATTAAGATAACATAATATCAAAATTCATAATTGGTTACAAACAGCTGGATCGAGTCAAAAGAAAAAATAAAAATAAAATAAAAAAAGAAAAACTTTTAATAACCATGTAAACAAATAAAGAGATACATGTACATATAATTCAACAATATAACTGGTTCTCATACAATTAAAATACACTGCACTGGAGGGGCCCCTCTACCCAGTACTATATATCTCTTAAGTGCACATTGACCTTAATCATACACCCTTGTTAATACACTGCTCGAAACAATTAAAGGAACACTTGTAGAATTCCCTATAGAGGGCATAAATAATACTTTTTAGCAATAACATGAAACCTATCTCCCTCATAGGAAATGGTTGAAGCCAACACATTTTGCTGCCAGATGCTGAGAAATTTGCATAGCAATATAACCCCCCCCCCCGGAAAACAAAGTGGTTACATGCCAGTACTCTCTTTGCTTGGAGATAACTGTCGAACATTAGAAGGTGCAGGCATTCCTGGAACATTGTTGTTTAGTGCTCTGGCATGCCACGAACGCATCTTGAAGCAGTAGACGCTACGAGAACCATAACATTGCTCCAAACGGGTCAATCATTTCGGACTGTGGCAAATGTCCTCAATATGTCCTCGTCTGTCATTTTCCGACTGTGGACATGATTCCAGGCGACTGGCCAGTACACACGAAGAGCTGGGCAAGGTCGCCGACACTCAACAACCGCCAATCAAGATCGTTAAGTGCGGACTTGTGCCCTGCGCCGAAGAAACTCAACAGCCAGAGACATAAGAAATGACCTGCAGATGTCAACTGGGGTAGCTGTTTCAGATCAAACAATCCGGAACAGATTACATGAAGTTGGCTTGAGAGCCAGACGACCAAATCGAATACCTAGGCTAACCCGCCAACACATACAGGCAAATGTCCCTGAGGGACGGATACAGCGACCAGTGACTCGGACGCCACAATAAACCTGGGTCGCCACAATATTCCTTCTTCACAACGCAGGACAAGCGTCACGTGATCCTTTTCAAACGTTAGAGGAGCACGACTAGAGTTTGCACATCAACATGTCACCTGGCAGCTTCGCCACTGGCGTTCTGTTCTCTTCACAGACAAGTCAAGATTCCGCCTGACCCACTGTGATGGCCGTCTACGTGTCTGGAGACGACGTGGTGAGCAAAACACCGAGGCAACAGTTTGTGAATGGGATGTTGTTCCATTATGGTTTGGGCTGGCATCTCAATAGACCATCTAACGGATCTTGTGGTCGTCCGAGGGTGAATGACCGCTGACATTTACATTCGTGACATTCTGGAAGAACATGTGATTGTTGCTGCACATGGCATGGGGCCTGGATTCCTTCTGAAGCAGGATAATGCTCATCAAAAATCTGCACTATCACTGAAGACTTTCTACGGATGCATGGCATTCAGACCATGAGGTGGCCTGCAATGAGGCCAGACCAAAATCCCCTTGAACATCTTTGGGACATGCTTGACAGGCGAATTCGACACTGCCCTTCAGCTCCAGAAACACTGAAACACCTCATCCAGGCACTTACTGAGGAATGGGACCGGCTTCCCTAAGATCACATCCATCGACTGATAGGGAGCATGCCTCGAAGGTGCATGGAGGTTATTGCAGCCCATGGTAGGCATCTAGTATCTAGTACAGAGGGTAGATTATCGCGAAGCGATAATCTGCGGCACCTACTCCTACGAGGGAGTTTTGCGCCATCCCGGTAAATAACGACTGCTACGAGATGACAATAGCAGCCGGGATCGACGGCTTAACGTGCCCTCCGAAGCACGGGGGGTTTCATGATGGAGGAGCTGCTGGCGGACAAACAAACCAGTGGCTGTCACCAACTGCTGGAAAACCAGCTATGGTCACTTGGCAAATGGGTCAGACTAGAGTCCTCCAACAGCCGTGCCCCAAATAGCTGTCCCGCCAGCAGTGGCCCTCAAGCCCTGGCCGTCACCCAGCCAGCAGCTGGCCGCACCTGAAGTTGCTGAACTCCATCGATTGGCAAGCCAACCGACGAGACAACCAGGCCACGGCCACCCCCATGGTAGGCATACACATTACTGAGTGGTGCAAAAACTGATCCCTGGAAGAAACAGGGCATTCTCCTCACAACGTCCGAAGGACATTTCACTTTGTTTTAGGCAGGGGTCCTGCAGTTTCCTGTTTTTTTCTTTTATGTTTCTTCACCAGTTGTTTCAATAATGCATTCTATTGTTAAATAAACAGTCTTTTAATGATCACATACAGCGATTTTGTCCATATTATTCATAGTTGCTTCTGCACGCTGCTTAATAGAAGTGTTCCTTTAAATGTTTTGAGCAGTGTACAACACCCATATACAGAGTGAAAATTAATTCCACTGCCAAACTTGGAGAGGTAATAGGGATAGGCGAAACAAACAACTTTTCTTTATACCAGTTTTGCAAGAAAAATATATTTACCAACACAGAACAGTTACAGCAGTTGTTCAAAGTGTTCATGTCGTTCCACACATGGCAGTTGTGGTAATTAAAGAGACCATCCTTGGTGAACTGTGCTTCATCAGAAAACAAAACAAGTTCACCAAATGTGGGATTGACGGCAACATTCCGAAGATACCAGTCAGAAAAGTGCACACATAGTTGGTAGTCGTCGGGTCGCAAAGCCTGCACAGTCTGTTCAATGGTATGGATGTTGCCCATTGTCATGTATGACGTTCCAGACAATTGGGATCCTCTGCAAACCATTTCAGTATCTCCTCTTCCATGTGCTCAGCTCTCATCCGTCATTGGATCATTGACGCCACCACCCCTTAAACGACTCCTTCACCTGTGCGCGTGTCGATGATCCAATGTTTCCGGGGCCCACCCGCTCAAAGAAAAAGTCATACAGGGTCTAAACCATTAGTAAAATTTATCATTAAGTTAAATGTTCAACACTAATCATAATATTCAGTTCGCATCACAAAGAGAACAATATTTATCTTCTGTCTTTAGCACACTCGCGCTGCTTAGCTGGGGAAACCGGGAACGCAATCTACGTGGGAGAAGAGGGCTATCAACTGACTATCGGCACACTGGCTATGTTATTATAGTTCAGTCTCATCAGGCAGACTCTATGGCAGTGAACAGTTAAAAACAAAAGAGGAGTCACCCAGGTGTCATCAATATTGGCAGCAAATTTCAATATCTTTTAATTTGCCAATTCCTATAAACAACATTGTGACCTCTCTCAACAGCCCTGTTCTTTGGAGAGAAGAGGAAGGAAGAAAAAAAAAAAAAGAAGATGAAAAAAACTAAAATTTTAATTATACCTTCATAAATTGTAATTCAGTGTCGTTTATAGTTTTAGTATACTCGTCTCTAGCTGCTAATTTTTTCGCCAAGCTTTCGTTTACTTTTACCAGTTTTTCAGAAAGGACGTTAATTTCTGTTTGTAGCCTATTTTTCTCTTCTTCTTCAACGCTTATTTGGACATTCAGTTCTTTTCTTTTAGCACGCAACTCCTCCAAACCTATATTTCATTATAAACAGACAAACCAAAAAAACAATCAAGTTACCATTTCCTAAGAAATACTGCGATTTGAAGAATGCAACAATTAAAAAGTATATCAAATTCCTAATAAGTTTATAAAGAAATCAAACAAACATTTGACTAATTCATTATTGTACATTTGTAAAGCAGCCCCTTGTTGAGTCATTTTTTTTTTCAAAGCTAGTTAAATTAGAAATCGATGCAATACAACAAAATGCTTTAAATTTTGCGGGCAGCCATTCTCGTACCGTTTTCTGAATATGCATTTCATTGGCTACAAATATTTCCGGAAGTAGTGCTTATTTCCGGAAAGAGGATTACCTGTCCCGTTCAAACTTTGGAGGCATTTTCCTATTGTTTTTATGTTTTTAATTGTGTAAATTCATTTTAAAAATTTAAATTGGAAGTGATTTTTCTTGATCAGAAACTGTACCTAAGGCCAAAAGGGATCTCGTGATTGGACAGACAAAAAATATGTTATAGCACCTCACTTCACAACATTATAGTTTTATAACAAAGTCGATAAAAACCACTTTCTTATATTGAAATAATTTTAAAAGAAATGAGGAATCTATATAGGAATTAAAATATGGAAAACGTATTAAAAAAAAAGACTCATCATTTGATCAGGAGAAACTATAATTCTGTTTCTATGTTGACTTGAGGAAACAAATGAAGAAACGTTGTGGCAACGTTTCTTTAGGAGCATTTGCACATTGGGCTAGAAACCCGAAACTTTGCTGTTTTTAGGCGTACAAGTTCATCTGAAGAGATAGGTGAGTTCCATTTAATTTTATTAAAATATTTAGCTTGCTCCTCATTTGATCCCTGTGCTAACGACAGGTTGCTGAAAGTAAGAAGTAGACGTAAATACTATAACCTTTTCTAACTAGCCCAAAGGACATGCAAATAATGTAATGCTTCCGTGATTATGCAGGCTCACTGGATGATAAGCTACGATGATGGTTGCTATCGAATTAAGAAAGAATTGGATAAAATTGACAGCACCCTGTTGGAGTCATCATCCTTCTTCAGACCGAACAGATGGAAATCTAACAGAGCTAAATCAGTGCTGTATATTGGATGAGGAAAGGCCATCTAACCAAATTTTGCCATGCACTCCCTTTTAAACAGTTAACGAGCTCATCGACATGCCAAACCAAGAAACTACCTTACAGTGCTGATCATCGACTCCTGTTATCACTGATAAATTTCGATAGGTACAATATGTTCTGGAACTTTAAGGAACTGGAACACCATTGCTTCAAATGCAGGTTGATATTGCCCATTATAAAGATAAGACAGGGACATTGCCCACCTACATTGATTGAAGGGTATCAAATGAAAACTTGCAGTAGACGGGCAGGAAAGTTCAAATATTTCAGTTGCCTACCGACTTTGTTTTCATATCAAGGTTCTATTGTATTTTGTCTAGAGTATATTTTGCACAAAACGTACACTATGTGACATTGCAAATGCAACACCATGAACGAATGGGCAGAGAAATATGCAAATTGCAGGGTTGAGCCAGCTCACAAAGATATGTAAATGATGCGAATTGTGCAGCTTTCCTGCACATTTTGAATGTGACGTATGGGAAGAAATTTTCAAAATTCGCAATGCTTCTGCGACTCTATCTTGTACAGAAATCGTCTTCCAGTTTTTTTTCTGGTAGCTGAGGAAACGTTTAGTTGCGGAGAATGCCAGGACGTCGTCAACCAAGATAGTTCAGCAGACAAATGATTTCACGAGGGATATGGTGATAGAACTCAGAAGGGCAGGTTGGTCCTTTCATAAAATTGCAGCAGACTGTAACCTGCGCACATCCACGATACATCGGCTGTGGCGAAGATGGATGGAACAAGGAATGTGACATGTTTGAGAGGTTTCGGTCCGAGCAACTTCAGCACGTGTAGACATTTTGACAAACCCTCAGGCCCTTCCGTCGACCTCTTGCAGCATGTTCGGGACACCCTAGATGCTCCCAAATTGTCCAGGACCATTATTCGTCGATTGGTCGCTGGCAGCCTACACTCATATCGTCCATTACGAAGACTGCCATTGACCCTACGTCACATATGCTTTCGTTTGCAGTGGTGTCAAGAAAGAGCCACGTGGACAGTGGAAAGGCGCAGGGTGGTGTTCTCAGATAAGTCACGCTTCTGTTTCAGCAATGACAGTCACCATGTAAGAGTTTGATGCCAACGTGATGACAGGTCCAATCCAAGCACTATGGAACAGCACACTGAGCGTGCAAAATGGCATCATGGTTTGGAGAGCAATCTCCTAAAATAACAGGTCACCTTGGCATCCGTATTGATACCATCTTGATGTCCCAACGATACATTGATGAGGTGCTGCGTTCAGTTTGCTGTTTAAGGATTGACCAGCAGGATAATGCCCGACCACACATAGCACACATCAGCCAATGTTCCCTGCAGAGTACCCAGGTGCTTCCCTGGCTAGCAGTCTCCTCTAATCTCACACCAATCGAACATGTCTGGGACGCGATTGGATGTCGCTTGCATGCATTGCCATTGGCGCATTCAGAAGACAAACTTTGGCAAATCGTTGATAGGGAATGGACATCCATGCCTCAGTTTACAATCCACACACTCATCGACTCTGTTGTTGCTCAGTGTATAGGTGTATCATGCTGTAATAAACTTCACTTATTGTTCATTACTGTCTCTTTCTGTCTGCTGATTTTGGTATTGCATTTTCAATGTCACATAGTGTTTAATTTACTACAATTTCTTGTTAATTTATAATTTAAAAAGTTTGTAGCTCTCTCAGTCTCTCTGTGTGGCAACAATGAACTAACTCAACAATAATTCGCAATTATTTACTTTGAATCATGGTCTAGAATATAATGGTCTGAAATCTCCATTGTTATAAAATGGTTACAAAAAAATTCAGTGGTGTAGCATTGAGAGCACATTGTAGGAAATTTTCTGTGGTTATGGCCATACACCATGATCTAAGCCTTGATTTTTACATAATGTTAAATGAAGTGAACATCCATTTTTGAAAGTTTGGTGTATGGCCGTAAATCACAGAAAATTTTTTACAATGTGCTGTCAATGCTACTGTGCGCTGCCATCGTGGTTTTTTATCATTAACCACTTTTTAACAATGGAGCTTTCGGACCATTGTATTCTAGACCGTGCTTTGAATTGATGACAATATGAATACTAAAAGTATTGTTAAAAGTCAAATAAAATCTAGCAACATTCCAAGAAGAGCTTAGCTGCAACAAAGCAATCATCACTTATCTGTGCCCGTGTCAACGATATTCAAAAGATAAATAGAAAGTAACAATCTACTCATTCTTGAGGAATCGATTGTTATATGACATGCCATTATCTTGGTGTTCTTTACAGTCAGTATTTTAGCACATGCAATCGACTTGAAGGGGTCCACAAAAAAGCCTGAAAAGTTGATACAGTCAAGATCCTGATTGCCAGATATCTGAAAACGGAATTTGAAAAAGTTATCTTGCAAACAGCAGACAGACGGCCAGATAAATATACAGACCAAGCGTGCATTCTTATAAGTAGCTTTTTCTTAAGCCCCTAATAAAGAGGTCGTAATTTTTCCAAGACTTATAGCAGGGTTCGCTCTACAGCCAAAACTCGATGAGTCAGTTTGACTCCTCAGCCTGAAACTGCGAGTCAAATTTTAGATTCCTTTTTAACTTCCATAATTTTACATACTTCCACAATCTCTATACAGGGTGCAAAAGGTATTTCAGAACACATGAATATGATGTAATAGTCAATACGTCATACTATTTAACAATTTCGAAACGAGGCAGATAAACATGGTGGATGTAAAGATAACCTAGCAAATGAAGCTACATGCTGTCATCGTCTCCTTGGCTGCAGGACACTCCGACTCTGAGATTGCTTCATTCCTGAAAGTCGCCCGTTCAAAGTTTGGGGAGAACTGGACGCAACCATTGGTGATGTGCCAACCATTTCACAGAGGAAACAACATTGTTGGCGCTCAGACCATATCAGGAAGTTGGCGCTCAGACCATATCAGCTGGAATTCATCCTTTCTGTCCAAGCTGCAATCGATGAGGACCCTAGGAAGTCCATAAGGGCACTCAGGAGGGAGCTGCAAGTTAATGAGGCGACCATTTGGCGTGTGGTGCATGAAGATCTCCCTGGATTACTGCTGTAGCACGTGGTAGGCCATATGTTTTTCAACAGAATTCTGCTCCAAGTCATAAGGTCCACAGCACCCAAGCATGGAAGAGCACGAATCTTCACGACCACATCCCTCCCAACATGTGACCCCCCAGCGCTCCTGATCTCAATCCTTTGGACTATAACGTCTGGGGCATCATTGAGAGGGAGTCCAACAAGCACCCACATAACACCGTTGAAGCTCTCAGACCAGCTATTGTGGAGGCAATGGCAGAAATCCAGAAGACCCACCTCATTGCTGCCTGCCAGCGGTTCCGGCAGTGTGTGGAGGCTGTCGTTGTGGCGGATGGTGTTTTATTGAATAACAATATGTATTTTGTAGTCCTTTGTACAAAAGCTCTGTGGTATCTTAAGTGTCTGCTCCTTTTACCTGTGGACGTCGTTTTGTTCAAATACCTGCCACACCCTGTAGTAAATTAGAAATTTTAAGAAGAAAACGTGTGACAAAAGGAAGTCAGGTTAAAATGCGGTGAGAAGGATATCCAAAATTTAACGATTCAATTTGGTCAAAAAATCATGAGTCAAGAGCAAGAATGGCCATTTGACTTGTAAATTTCGAGCAAGAGCAAACCCTGTTTTAATATTTAAATTTCAATTATCCTGAATAGGAACACAAACTTATTAAGTAATAATTTCGTATAGGTGAATGGTGGGTAAATTCAAATAATCAAGGAATTTACTTTTTAAATGGGATGAACTAGTCTGGAAAATAAAAACAAAAAATTCTTTGGAGGGAGAGATGAAGTTTAATCACATTACTAGAAAATGAAAAGGTGGAATTTCTGCAAACTTGGTTTGTGGAAGAGTGATAAAATCTCAGTATTATATAGGGCATCAGAAAATGTAAATCTTGCATGTAATTTTAAGTATCTTACTACAACCAGACCATATTTTCAGGTTGTAAACATATTAATCACGATTCTTGGTTGTTATTGTATACATATTAGTTGATAAGAATAGCTACTATTGAGTGAATTGCAAATAAAACAGTCTCTTTAAAATTTATGAAAAAATAAACCAAATAATATTCATCAGTTCATATTATTTTTCATAACAATTTAAATTTTTTTTTTTCTTTTTTTTACTAGGTATATTCAAAAAAAAAGAAATAAAATGAGCCATCTTGAAAGTTGGGTCAATGACAGGCTTCATGACATCATTGGAATAAGTGATAAATATGTATCGCAGTACCTTATTAATCTGGCTACTAAAAG
This sequence comes from Rhysida immarginata, assembly GCA_023313115.1. Classification (NCBI taxonomy): domain Eukaryota; kingdom Metazoa; phylum Arthropoda; class Chilopoda; order Scolopendromorpha; family Scolopendridae; genus Rhysida; species Rhysida immarginata. Next base: position 691,486 of record JAHWFO010071949.1, read on the forward strand.
CAAAAGTCATCAAGAAGTTGTTGAAAAACTGAAGAATACTGGCACCATTGATGTCGACAACAATGTATCTGCATTTGTTACGGAGTTGTGGGAAAAGGTAATGAAAAACTGTTATGAAGAATAACAAACACATTCTCATTTTTAAAAAATTATTATACATTAATGGATGTTTATTATTTTGAAAAGGTACCCCATGAAACTCCTAAGGAAAAGCCCTCACGAATCCATGAAAGGATGATGACGGATATGTTTAGAAAAAATCAAAGCTACAAACTCATTTTAGAGGATGAAGATAACCATGAAAGCACAACTTTGAAAACAGAGGTAAAGAACAAATTGTATCTTATTGCCAGTCATTTTAATATTAATTTATTATATTCTTTCATCTTTTCCTGTTCTTGTAATTGATATTAAAGAGTAAAATTATTTTTCCAACAACTTAATATACTACTGAAATATTTATAAAAATTAATAAATACTTATAAAAATATGAGGGTTCACTGAAAGAAACTTCTCCAATTACATAAAATAAGCTTTTGACAAAATAAAATAATGAAAGTGACATCAAAATGAAGGAAACTTATTTCTCTTAAACATTACACCTTATTTTTCAACATGTTCACCATTTGCTGTTACACGTTTTTCAAACACTTTATCCACTTTTTTCAGTCTTTTTTCCTTGACAGCTACTTAACCCAGAGACACTATTTGAATAATTTTCACTGTAGTATTTTATTTAATCAATTTTTAAAATATTGCAAATAAAATTCAAATGTATTTTTCTACTTGATAATGGATTATGATCTGTAGACCGTGCATGCTCTGCAAACTATGGAAGTTTTTCAAAGTGAACTATAAATTTAGAAGCTTTTAATGTACAGTACCTTAGATAGTAATTAAAGGTAGTTTTGAATGTAAGTCAAATGAATGCTATTTCCTCTTCTCATCAGTATTGTTTTTTATTACTATTAATCAAATCAGACAGTCTTTCCTCACATGCTATTTTACCAACTTGGTAACTCAAAATTTCATGTACAAACTTTGAGGTGAAGTACAGAATATTGCATTCTATGCCAGTGCTCCAGGTCCTCCTCATTTAGGGTTGAAACATGCAGAGTGAATCTGAAAAGCAAGAGAGAAATTTCTCTCTCGCTCACTTCAAATGAGATTATGCATAGCGAAAAACGTAGTAATTTGCTGTGGCAAAGCAAGAAATTCACTTGTTGCTCATATCTATTCCATTTAGATTCTCTCTCCACTGATATGAGCATTTCTGCTATATCTATCATGCCTACTGTTCTGTCGACATTTGAAATCCTAGAGGGCCTTAAAAGATGTAATTCAAACACAGCAAACAAAACAAATGGTCACAAGTGTGATTTGTCTTAAGTTGGGGGTTCTTATACAGGATGTAAATTATCTCCTTCAAAAAAACTACACTACGATGTAGATGAAATTCAGGCGATTAAAGTGATATAAGACACTTGGGGTCGCAAATTACACGAGCCAAATTTGGGCGACTGTGTTCGGGCGGCGCAGCCTGGCTGGTTCCCCCGCTCCCCACTACCTCATCCCGAAGAGGTTCGCCTTCCACTCCAATGTAACATTCTCTGCTATTGGTATTAAACAAGGTTGGTACTGCTCGTGCTACTGACTCCGGCGCGAGAGCAGAGTACGTCACGTTGGAGTGGAAGGCAGACCTCTTCGGGATGAGGTAGTGGGGAGCAGGGGAACCAGACAGGCCGCAGTACGCGAACACAGTCACCCAAATTTGGCTCGTGCTACGCAGCGCCAAGCCATTCAGCTTAGTTTGAGGTTCAATTTACGGCGTTGCTTGCGATTTGTGACCCCAAGTGTCTTATATCACTTTAATCGCCTGAATTTCGTCTACATCATAGTGTAGTTTTTTTGAAGGAGATAATTTACACCCTGCACAATTTACAAATTCTAATAAATTCTGTTTTCTTTTAGACATGAAACTAGAAACCGAAATGTAAATTTTTGCTTTTGTATTTCACAGAAAAAGGGTAAAGGGAAAAAGCAAAAAAATCTTCGGAAGAGAAAAGAATCTGATGATGAAGAAAGCAGTGATGATGAAAGGTAATTAAATGCATTAATGTATAATGTGTGTTCAGAAAGTATTGAACCTTAATTTTTCCCGCGGAACCCTCTTTCGTTGTGGATGTGAAGAAAACATTAAAGAGAACGCGTGAATCTTTTCCTGCCCGCAGACGGCCTCTGGTAATCTGGGTATGCAACGAGCACCCATCAGATTGTGAATTGTTGTGAAAATGACGGAACGAGTTGAGCAGCAATATTGCATCAAATTTTGCTGATAGCTTGGGGATAATCAAGCAGAAATCATTTGCAAGGTCCAACAGGCTTTTGGGGACGATGCCATGAGCCCATTGTTGGCATCTCATTCAGAATTTTTTGATCAAACACAGATTTCCTGTGGTTTCTCAGGCTTTCTAATTGCCTGACAGGGCTGTGTGTGATTTTTGGCTATTCCCCAAGTTGAAAATTCTGCTGAAAGGGACCCGATTTGAATCAAGAGAGGATATGTGAAATGAGACAGCTCAGGTGAACACTATTCTGACAGATTCGTTCCAGTAGTGCTTTCAGCAACGGTGAGACTATTGGGAAACGTGTGTGCATTACCAAGGGGACTGTTTTGAAGGAAATTAAAGTAAATGTCTTGTGTATGTGAATAATGTCTTTTTGCCGACCAAAGTTTCGATACTTTTTGAACACACCTCGTTTTTGGCAGTTTGAATATGGTTTGTTTAAACTCAAACTCAGCAAGTTGGAGTAGCCAGAAAACTCCCCAGATTTATACTTAATCCAATATGTGGGATTTCCTTTATCGAACATTTCAAAGGAGAAGCGAACTAATAGGTTGACATTTTCAAATGCTTTGATGGACGAATGGAACAACATTCCTAAAACATTTGTGAAAAAAATTGTTTTAAGTATATTAAACATCTACAAGCTGTCATTGATGCAAAAGGTGGACATAAGAATTATTAATAATGGCTGTGAAAATTGACATTTTTCTTCGATCAATTACAAAGGTAAAAGCATTAGTGTGTGCAGATGACCTGAAAATATTTTTCTGAAGTGATAAGTTGGAATGATTCTTTTACCCTTCAAAGCACTCTAGATTATAAATAATTTTGGTTCGGATCTAATGGATTAAGATTAAATGAAAACAAATCCGTTTTTATTATTTTTTCAATAAAGGTACCTAACTTTATTTTCAATTATAAGTTGGACGGAATGAGTTTGGAGCCAAAAGTTTTTCGGTGGCATTTCAATAGATATGAATTAACATGTATCCGTTGAGCATTTATTATAGAGCATAATACTACCGTAAAACCTTGAATGGAACCCCGGTTATCTATTTGTCTTGTGACATGTCATGTCAAATCAACTGACATGACATGTCACATAGGCCCAGCAGAAACAGTTTTATGATTGTTTATATATTTTTCTGATGTTGAATGAATTTGAATGATATTGTGAATGAATTCATGTTTTTCTGATGATTAAAATCGTTAATTTCATTATTTAAATTTGTTAATTGTTCAGTGTTGTTTTAGCAAACGTTGTTGCATTATAACGATGCAACAATGTTGGCAATTGTTGTGGAACTGGAATTGTCCTCTCAGGAAGATTTCTGAGAAGATAATGTCAATCTCCAGATAGTGTATTGTTGCTTTTCTTTTTCCGTTGTTCTGGCAACAGGATTAAAAAAGTTTTTTATTATTATTCCAATGCTGCCTGTGAACGATACAGCAACTTATGTATGTCCCGTATTGTGAGTGCAGCATTCAACATTAACCCTAATGGGGGTTGCCAGTACAGCTTTCATTTTGAAGTTTCCTTTTAATTTATGAGTATGGTTCTGTTAATTGAATAAGTTCGTGTGAATCAAGTTCAAATTAATTAAACAAGTTTGCTCCGTTGAGCGCAAGTTTGCAATATTTTGAGTTTCTGCTATGCGTTCAACGGTCAGCGGGAGTAGCTGAACGATCTCATCAGTGGAGTGTCGGCACCGGATTGCGCCTTCTGCGCTGGATGAAAAATATTGAGATAAGCGGTCAATATTAGATGACATCTGGATGAGTTACTGTTTTGTATTTTATTTACCTGCCAATAAGTGTCCCCAATGAATCCAAACTATCTGTGCATCAGCAGTGTTTAGTGCTGAGAGTCAATTGAAAGTCCGTTGTGTGCACAATTTATTCTGATTTCAGCCCAGCTTAGACAAACTGCGCACATGCGCTTACAGTGAAGGAGAGAACAGAGAAACGATCGCAGCAATTGATGACTTTGCCTAGATTACATTGACTCTGTATAGTCTCCTCATTTTATGTTAAGCAGTAATTTAAGGTGTTTAATCTGCTGTAGCAGCTTTCGCATTTATTGAGGGTCGGCCAGGAATATAGGATGAGGCATGTTTTCTCATCAGAGCGCACAATGGTGTAAAACTGAGTTAGTGTTAGTGGGGCAGCAAGCGACATAGTGGGTGTAGCGGCCGAGCACGTGAGTTCAATCACGCTTTTGCTCCTAGCCACCCGTCTACAGAGCGTGCCCGCTAAGTTGGCGCTGTTGCTGGTCAGAGGGTTACAGTGGTTCTCCCTTCCAGTGGTTCTCCTGGGAAGGTTTACAGTGGTTCTCCCTTCCAGTGATTACTGGTAAAGGGACCACATGGCCTCAGGGGACGTCAACTTTATGGGATAGCAGGGTACTGTCTCCGTCCACAGTTTCGTCCATAGAAACTCCTCATAGCCGTTTATCCGTTCGTGTGGTGTCTCTGGCTGTATAATACTCTCCTAGATTCCCAGAGTTGTGCTCAGGGCCACAGTTCCCTAAATGCTATGGTTTTGATTTGCGCATTGGTATTTTTGCGTGACCTAGATTAATAGTTTGCTTAAATGAAGGTGTTGAGTGTTGAGGGGGTCATAAGGCTAAGTTAGTGCTGGATACGAGGGGCCCCTCCAGTGTACCGTTAGTCTATTAAGTGTAATGTTTCATGTATTTTGTATATTTCATGTGGTACATTAAAAGTAATTTATTTTTTATTTAAAACTTAATTTGTGTGTCTCTGTCTGCCCTCGATTATCCTCCCCGAACCCCTGACAAGTTCCCCTCGATGATAAGCTGTGGTAGTTAGTGCTGGGTTGAAGTACGTGGGAGTGGGGCTCGTCACAGTCTCAATGGTCCTGACTCCATATTCCCTGCATACTGTTGGTGAATTGCGTGTTGATACCATTGTTGATACAACGTGGTGGGCCTATTGTTGCACACACTTTGCCTTGCACTGTTGGTCATAAGATGCCTCTTATTAGTATTCCACGCTATCATCTTGAATATCAATTATTATTGATAATTATTATTTTTTCGAAATCTGAGGTAGACAATGACCTTCCTCTTGCTTTGAAAATCAAGTGTGCAAAATTTCATCAAGATCGGAAGAAAACTGTAGATTTGTATAAGAAAGAATGATGATGTATATACAGAAATCATAACATCCACGTAAATCTAAGGACTTGGTTTGCCATGGTAAAAATACATGCCTCTTGAAGTGACTACACTAAGTTCTATCACATTGAAGGTACTAAAGATCTTGCAAACGGTGCTGTATATTCCTCTACTTAAGAATTACATCTTACATCTAAATGATGTTGAAAATTCTGTATTATGCTGCCAGAAAATTGAATTCAGTATTATTTATTAATTGAGTAAATACTTGTTAACTGCAGAAGAAAAATGATAATTTTCAAATCATGGTTATGAAAGATGGAAATTGAAAAAATTTCTCAATCTTTATGATCCTTCAGTTGTTAAGTGCTTTATAATGATATGTTGAGGGCTATCCATATAGTTCTTTATTGTGTATAAACATATTTTTATAGTTATTTCAAAAAGGGTTTTTTTTTTTTGTTTTTTTTTTGAGTACAGAAAGAAGATGCCTCCTCCAAAGCGAAAATATACAAATGATTCAGATGATGATGAATATGAAAAAATGGAACGTGAACGATTGCAAGATATCAAAGAAAGAGATGAATTTGCTGATCGGTTGAAAAAGAAGGATAAAGAAAAGACACGAAACATAATAGAACGCTCAGATAAAAAGGCATACAGTAACCTTTAATTTCCTGATTTTATATTTTTATTGTAGAAGAGCAATATTTAATGCATGATTTTTTATTAATACACAGGCTTATGAAGAAGCTGCAAAACGGTTGCAAATAGAAGCATATGATAGAAAGAGAATTGTACCAAAACTTCGTGTAGAATCACGTAGGAAATATCTTGTCAAACGTAAAGAAGATAAACTTATTGAACTAGAAGCAGATATTGTGGATGAAGAATATCTTTTCAGTGATATTTCGTAATTATACATTTTATGTATTTTTTTTCTTTTTTAATATCGATTCTGTAAAGGTAAGTGTTTATTATTTTTTAATGACTTTATATTTTAACAGAGTGACATCAAAAGAGACAGCAGAGTTGAAGTATAAAAAAAAAGTATTAAAGCTAGCAAAAGAACATGAACGTGCTGGTGATTTGGAGAAAATTCAGCGTTACCATATGCCTGAAGAACAGAGAGAACAAGTGCTGATAAGATCATTGAATTTGATTGATTGTTAATTTTTGGAATAGAATTTTTAATGATATTTTTATTTTTAGGATAGATTAAATGAAAAATATATTGAAGTTGATGAAAATGAAAAGGGCCCAAATTATGAACAGAGAAAATGGGAAGAAGAACAAATGGGTTCTGCCCAGATGCGTTTTGGTGCTCGAGATGCGAAAGCAAAGTACAAAGAAAAGGTAAACCAGGCTCTTGAATATATGGTTTTACAAGAATATATTAGTTTTTTTAATCGGATGTAAATTGTATCCCATATTTTTAATCTGCTTGTTAATAGGAAAAAGAATATGATTATATAATGGATGAGCAAATTGAATTTGTTCAGGCTCTTGTAATGCCTGGTGATAGAACAAGTAAACAGGTATCTGTATACGTTTATACTTTTATATGTACGTTATGTGTTTGAAATTTTAAATTTCAACTAATAATTTGGTTTCAATAAAAACAATTTTAGAAAGAGGAGCTCTCTGAAGTAGATTTGAAAAAAAAATCGATCCAAGAGACTAGACGATCCCTTCCAGTTTTTCCATTCCGTGAAGATCTCCTAAAAGCTGTTGAAGATCATCAAGTAAATAGCTTATATTTATTTACCATCTATCTTCTATACATATAATAAAACTGTTGGGTGTTCGTGGTTGTTCGGGCATCACGCAAAAACTACTGAATGGATTTTGATGAAACTTACAAGGGAACCCCAGATAGCCTTTTTTTGCACGCAAGCACACCGTGGAAGCGATAGCGTTGCTAGGCAGTGAAGCGCCCCAGAACTGTGCAGAGTTCAAATAACATGGCGGAAAGAAGGGAAGCAAACTTGTTAGCGGCGATCGACAAAGAATTGCAGTTAGAGCACTGTTATTAAGCATAAAACCTTAATTTTGCTGTACAATTATTCGTCTCGAAATAATTTATAAGATGAGGTAGGCATCCATGAATACTATTTTTATTTAAAATTATAAAGCACTGCAATACATACCCCCTCACCAACGTAACGTATTACTCGACGTTGCACATGAAGCCAGCCCCGTGTTTGATTACCGAATTATTTAATAAAATGAAATAATAAATTAAGGAAATGGTTATTAATTACTCTAGAAATTTTTTACTGGAAGACAATTAGCTAATTGCAATAATCTATTTTAAAAACTAAGTTTGTTTAGAAATTTGAGAAGCCATTCAATTGCCATCTGCTGCAGTCTATTTCATCTGAATTGGATTCGTGCTTATTGCTGTGAGTAGTGGAAGAAAGAAGTTCCGTTAAGCGCATTAATACGCCGCTTTAACAATGGAGTCCTTGTATGAATATGTGTGCAAAAAAATTTTTCGTTTTCGTGGTTTATTTTGAAAGAAACAAAAATCCGCACCCTCTTAGTTTGCAAGCATCTATTGTAGCTTCAATTGAGTAACGTATTTTAATTTGGTGGAAATCTGTGACACATATGTTCGAGGGATTCCCTTGTTAGTATGGTTATAGCTTACAGTCTAGGTCTTCAACCAGGGTACTTTTTCATGCGTGAAAATGTCTCATTCCCATGGGAAAATTCCAAAACAGCGCGGTAGAATGGTAGTTAAACTTGCCAACAGATGTCGAGTGAGTTTTTAAATATGCACTGCAGTAGTTAAACTTGCTAATAGATGTTGCCAAGTAAGAGATATGCCTTCCAGAAAGAGGTGAAATCTTTCTCAGGACTCCAGAAATGCTACATAAAAGAATTCTACGACAAGTGTTGCCACCTCTCAAGTGTTGGGCTGGAGACTCCCGTATTGGTCTTATTTCTCCGGACTCCAGTTTCAAACAGCCATTCTCTGGTGTTGCAGCCGTAACTGCGCGACTCTCAAGTCCCTTTAAAGGTTTCGATTTCAGAAACAACTCAAACTTTCAGAATGGATGCCAGCCTGTGTAAAAAGTAATCATGATTTTGAAAAAAGTCCATTTGCGCAATAAAAAATGTTTAATTTAAAAGAAAAATTAAATTTCAATGAAAAAGTTAATCTCTGAAAAAAAAAATTAGATGAGACGGAGAAAATTTGTTTGACTAAAGTGGCAACCCTGACTCTGATTTTGATACTCTTTGAGGTGGCAAATTACGGACTTCAAATTTTCCTTTGCGTATTGGTTGTTGTTGTTTAGTTTTTGTCCTTTGGCTGCAGTTTTTGAACATTTTTTTTTTTTTTTTTTTTTTTTTTTGTTCTGACTTTCTCCGCACTGCGTTCTACATGAGCGAAGCCGCGGGCACAACTAGTTCTTAATATTGCCATTGAAAGAAGAATTAACTTTTAAAATTTACATTTGGAAGTATATTAGAGAATCATTATGTCGTGCTTCTTGGGGTCCAGTATTTTGACAAACCCTGATATTTTGAGTAGGGTGACCAGACGTCTCTGAATCGCCTGTCTTGTCCCCGGAAATTAATATGTTCATCCCTGAAAATGAATATATTTACAGACTATGGTAATTTAATTGTTGCTCAGTAATTATTATAAGAAAATGTTGGTTAACTTTTACAATTATGACAATGTTTATAGGCCTAGCTTTTGCATTGTTGCTCTGCTTTTGTATTCAGAAGCAGATTGGTTGCTTAGAAGAAGGGTTGGCTAGAGATAAAAGCTATGACTATTATACTAGTTATAATAGGACTATTACTATGTGTTAAGAAAGTATAAATATACGTCTACAATTAGGATTTTGAAACATTTATTTCAAACAAAATAGTTTTATGAACAGAAATTACATTTTGAATGTCTGCACAGTAAATAAAGAAAATATCACACATTTGTGGCAAATAGTTTTTGAATAAGTGGAAAAAATAGGAATAATGCAGAATTTTTGCTGTTAAGAAATTATAAATACACCCATCAAAACTTAGCCTACCACATTGAATAAATACTGCTAATACTTAATGAAGCCACCCTTTGCTACAATCAGCTTAAATCATTAACATGTGAAAATTGCCTATTGTTTGCATAAACCAGGTGTACTAACATTGCCCACACATTCTCCATTGGATGTAGGTCCGAATGTCTGGATGGCCAGTCAAGGATAGTTATTTGTTGGTCTCCAAACCATTGTTGATTGTGATGTATGGCATGGAGCATTATCTTGTTGGAATGTCTTAAGAGTTTCTGACAATTAAAGGGCAAAAGGGTATCAAGTACCTTAATTGTACATTTTCTGGTATGCTTTAGAGTCCAACCTTCCATTCACTGTAACAAGATCTGTCCTACCATCCGAGCTGAATGCAGCCCAAACCGTAACACCACTACCACCCATTTGCCTGCTGAAATGTTCTTTAGGTTCCATTCTTAAATCGCGCCACCATCCCTTATTACCATCCGGCCCATCTAAATTGAATTTTTTCTCATTGGAAAAAAGTACACAGCTCCATTTATCCTTCCAGTCCATGTGTCTTTTGGCCCATTCCAGCTTCATTTGTTTATGATTCACAGTCAGCTTTGGTTTGGCTTGAAGTTTGATGTATGCAATATTTTTGTTGATTTTCAGTACATTTGTAGCACAGTAGCATGTGACACTTCAGAACCTATTTCACTTGCAATTGACATTGCATCTAGCGACATTTCTTTTCTGCTCGCTAGATCAAAAACTTTCCTCTTGGCCCTTTCTGTCAGTTTTGGCTTTCATCCACTCCTTTTGTTTTTTTCATATTTATTTATTTATTTATTTATTTATTTTATTTTTATTTATTTATTTTATTTTTATTTATTTATTTATTCCAATGTAAGAAACATATAAATATATAATAAGATGAATTTCCCATGAGCACATAGTGCTCGTATATTCGGAAAAGCATCAAAAGAAAAGAAAATAAATTAGTATATACGGTAACAACAATTAAAACTGATTAACATATAAAAACCATTAAATACTAATTGTTTTTGACAGTCATAATCCAATTTTTAAGTTTATATATAGAGTTTCGTCCATCAGTACATAATTTTATTTCATTTGGTAGATCATTAAACAATTTTTTTATAATTATAATCTATTTGATGGAAAACGAAAGAATGCTTTGGAATTTCAATTGGAATCGTCAGATTTTTAGAATTTCTTAAATTATAATTAAAATGTCTGAAAATTGGCTGTTTCATTTTTACATAATTACATGTATATTTTGCCAAATTAAAAAGATAAAATTGATGAAAATTCATTATTTGATTTTTACGAAAATCATTATTGTTAAAGATACAACGAGTCAGCATATTAAAAAGATTTATAATTGGTTTTAAATGAGTCACATAAGTTCCACCCCAAACTGGGATGAGATATTGTAATGTACTTAAAAAGAAAACGTTATATATTAAAATCAGATTTTTAAAAGTTTAGACAGTTTTTAATGATCGAATTATAAAAGTTATAGATCTTAATCTAACAAATAAACTTCTTATATGGGAATCCCATGATAAACGATAATCAATTGTAATACCCAAATATTTTGTGTGTTCGATATAAGTTAAGAGAGGACAATGATTACATTCAAGATTATTACATTTCAAATCATGAAATTTAAGAAACAAATTCATATTACAATCAGAGTGCAATTTAAAACGCATATATACAGATTTTTTTACATTTAAGGACATATTATTATTTGATAACCAGAAGTTTAATAATTTAAGGTCTGATTGGGCTTCTTTAAAATTTTGATAATCACTTTTTATATAGGTTAAGACTAAATCATCAGCATAAGCTGGATAGAACCAAACCAATTTAAATGAAAAATATCATTTATATAAATTAAGAAAAAAATGGGGCCTAAAATAGTTCCTTGAGGAACTCCTCTTTTTAAATTTTCGAATTTACTTAATTTTTCCTTAATCCTAACAGCTTGTTTTCTATTGGCTAAATAGGAGCTAAACCATTGGTTGGCTAGTCCTCTTATACCATATCTTTCCAATTTTTGTAATAAGAGACAATGATCAACTGAATCGAAAGCTTTCCTTATATCCAGAAAAATTGCTAAATGGTTCCGACCTTTATCAAGCGTGTGAATAACATCTGATATAAAACTGTGAACTGCTAATTGAGTATTCTTTTTTCTTTGAAAACCAAACTGTTTATTTGCAATTATGTTATATTTTTCTAGAAAAGTTGTAAGGCGATTTTTTTACCATTTTTTCAAATATTTTTGAAATGTGAGACAGTAAAGATATTGGTCTATAATTTTCAAATAATAAACTACTTCCCCCTTTAAATATTGGAATTACAACTGCAATCTTTAATGCGTCAGGGAATGTTCCTTGTAAAAATGAACAATTAATTAATTTACTAATAGGATAAGTTAAACTATTAACATGTTTACGCAGAATTTCTGTAGTAACATGATCATATCCTGGGGAGGAATATTTTGATAAGGACATAATGCAATTTTTAATCTCCATTTCATTAACAGGGTAAAGGAAAAAGGTATCCTTTACTTCATTTTTTATATTAAAATTTGCAGAGTTTTGTTTTACAATATTTTGGCAATCGCACATGTTTATAAGGCTCAAATTAAAATCATTTATCTGATTACTAATCTCTTGAGGAATATCTCTGTAAGTCTTTTCTCATCCTGTTATATTACTTATAATTTTCCATTTATCTTTAGGTGTTTTTGCTCTCTCAATTTGATTATAATAATAACTAGCCTTACACTTTCGAATTTCTTGTACAATCTTATTTCTTAAACCTCTGTATTGGTATAAAAGACTTTCATTTGTTTTATCCTTTAAATACTTACTTCGTAATCGATTTCGCTTTTTAATCAAATTAATTATATGATATGTAATCCATGGTTTCCTTTTCTGATTTTTTCCAGAACCAGTTACCAATGTATACGTACTTTTTTTTATGTTTTCTTTTAATATTTTTTCAAAGCAATTATACTTATTTTGTATATCATTTTCTTCCTCTAAACAATCCCAATTTACCTCCTCTAATTTTTCCTCTAAAAGTTGGTGGTTGATTAGCGTTTTATATTTAAATTTATTTGCATGAGTGTTATCCACAACGTTACACCTACAACAGATGATACTCATACAATGATCAGTAATATCACTATCAAGAATAAACGCTTCAGCTATATATGCTATACTCTTAGATATAAAAAAATGATCTATGCAAGTCTCAGTATTTGGAGTAATTCTTGTGGGAATATTTATCATTGGAACCAGATTTCTTTTCGACATAATATTAATATATTTTTGAGTAAAATATTCATCATTATAACTTATTATATCAATATTAATATCTCCAACATAAAAAATTTTCTCATTTTTATAGGGATCCATTTCTTTAGACAGTTCAGAGACAAAATTCAAAATTGAAGTTTGGTTAGAACGGTAACAAGCAAATTGGTCACCTTATTTGAAGATATTCTGAATGGCACCAACAGATCATGCCACTTTGGTGCAATATATCTGTATGATCTCCCGTGCCTTTCAGAAAGTAAACTTTTCTCACTTCTGGATTTAATTGTGTACCATGTAGCATTATGGAATTTTAGTTTGCAAACAAAACAAAGCTGTGGGGCTCGCAGTTTGATTGAAAAAGACTTTTTAGTAATTTACAAGGGACAGTCTAAAAGTTCCCAGAATTCTCAACAGATGGATGGCAAATGAGCGATAAGATAGCTGTCTCATATTTGTGGAAGGGAGAACAGCATCTCTACTCGCAGGTGCAAAAAGGTTTGACAGATTTCAGTGTCCTGTTTCGCTACTGTTCCGTTCATTGCAATGCCTCAATCAAGTTCATGTGTAAATTGGGAAAATCTGCTTAGTGGTTTCTGCATCACTATAATGCACCGAGCCAGACATCGCTTGTTGTGGAGCAACTCCTCACTAACAACTCTCTGGATTTCGTTCTTAATGACTTTTGGCTGTTTCCGACTCTGAAAATGTGCCTCAAGGGGACATGTTTCTCAACCATGGAGGAGATCAAGTCGAATGCGACAGTTGAGAACCGGAACATTCCACAAGGACCCTTCCACCGATGCTTGCAAGAAAGGCTGATTCAAAGGAATCAATGTGTGCACTAGCAAGGGTGGTACTTTGAAGGAAATTAAATAAGTGTTGTTGTATGTCCTACCATGAGAGTTCAGTACCATCATTCCGGGAACTTTTTCACTGCCCCTCTTCTGGAAACTGGCATCGTTGCCGCCATGATTTCGATCATCCTTCAGCTGTGCGCTGGAAAATCGTTAATTTGGATTGATCCAATCTTAAGCGCGAAATAAATTGATTATGTTGTCATTCAATGATTAATCATAAACATGACTCGTGCATCATTTTTGTGGTTCATGTTGAATGTGTATCAACTGAATTCAAAACACTCTATGCCGATAGTGTACAAATACTTGGCACATCCTTTCCTTTAAGTTGTTGTCACATCCATATTTCTTACCTCTCCCTGTTCCTTTTTTGTTTATACTTGCTCTCTTTCTTTGTATAAATCGTTCATTTCATCGAAAATCTCATTTTCTCAGCACATCCTCATTGTAATCTAAATGCAAAACATCCACAGAAGATCACGTTAGCATGGTTTTTTGTTGTTTTTTTTTGTTTGTTTTTTTGTAATGAATAATATTTATTGTGTCGTTCTGTTTGATTTATTTTTATTCAGTTACTTTTGAGCTAATTTAACAATTAGAAAAATAAATCTTAATGAAAAATTAATTAGATGCTGTTCATATAATTTATATTGATTCTTTATTTTATTTTCGTAGATTTTGATTATTGTAGGTGAAACTGGTTCTGGTAAAACAACACAAATTCCACAGTATTTACATGAAGCAGTGAGTTATTTTAGGAGTAAATTATTTATTAAAATATTTGTATTTCATATTTATTTTTAACTTTGTTGAATGATTAAAGTTATAACTGCTGTATTATCTACTTAAATTTCAGGGTTATACGCAGAATGAGAAAAAAATAGGATGCACTCAACCCAGGAGAGTTGCTGCAATGAGTGTTGCCTCCCGTGTTGCTGAGGAAATGGGAGTGAAACTTGGAAATGAAGTATTTGTTTCGTTATTTCTGATTATTGGTTCAGGTTAGTTTTATAGAAATAAAACTAATTTTTTAAAAACTGTTTCCTGTAGGTTGGGTATAGCATTCGTTTTGAAGATTGCACTTCAGAACGAACTATATTAAAATACATGACTGATGGAATGCTTCTCCGAGAATTTTTAAGTGAACCTGACCTTTCAAGTTACAGGTAAAAGAATGAATACTAGTATTTTAAGCCCTTTTATGCCATTTGTTATCATTTGTCTACATTAAGGGAAAAAAAAAACTGAACGAAGATATGCTGAAATGATTGTAATTTATGAAGCTTGCTCAATAAAAACATTTTTGGACTGCGCAGCCACAAAGTTAATACCTAAACAATGGAAAGCAGTTGTTTATATGCATCGTTTAAGCGCTAGTCAGTGTCTGTCACTCATATTAGCTGTTTGCTTCTTTCTAAGAGTTGTGATTAAGTGGGAAGATGAGGTTCATGGTAGACAATATCTAAAGATAATCAGCATGCTGTTATTCAATCGTTAGCCACTGAAGGGCATCAGCCAATGGAAATTTTTATGAGATTGAAAGCTATATAGGTATTTTCATAGAGCTGTCGTTGAATGGTGCAAGAAATTTTGACAAAGAAGGGAATCTACGAAAGATTTGGCATGTCCAAGACATGCTCACTCGCATACATTGGGAGGTCTTATAAATCCACTTTACAGTCCCGACTTGTCCCTGTGTGATTTCCATGTCTTTGACCCTCTACAACGATCACTAAAAGGACGGTGGTTTATTTCTGATGCTGACATAGAGTTTGCAATGGCTCTGCCAAAATTTTACCAGACGAGAATCTATAGATTAGTGCACTAATGGGATTCACTCCTTAATGTTCATGGAGTTTTCTTTTAAATTCTTTGAATAAAAATGGCTTCCTAGCCTCTAAACATGTCATATTGAACAATCTTCGTATAAAGAAATGCCAGAAATTTAAATGACAATTAACTAATGAGAAAGTTCACCAACAAACAGGAAAAATTTGGAAATAAAATAGTCCAATGGTGGAGGATTGAACTGTGGAACGTCACTCTCGGAAGAATTTGAAATTCCACTGTCTTCTCACTGATACCAAAAGAGCTACACCTCATTTTTTCTTCTTGTCGAATTGAGAAATGAAAATAATAAAAATTACGTTGACAGCACTAACCATTTCGAGCACATCACGTGCTCATGTTCAGGCGTAGATTGATGGAGAAATTATGCTTGAGTGTGAGAAAAATCTTGATGTAAGATGATTATTACACAACGATAATCTATTCTGATATATAAAAAGAATTATAATTAAGCCCAACATGAAATTTAAAATTCTTATGCAATGTATTTTTTTTCTTTATGATTCTTTACATACTCAAGCATAATTTCTTCCTCAATTTACATTGATTTCGGTGGCTCAGTGATCGCCTCTGATGCCCGAGTACGCGGGTTCGACCCCGGCCAAAGACGACGAGGATTTTTCCAGGGGGAAATTCCTGAGATCATGCATTTCCTTCGGAAGGGAAGTAGAGGTGTTGGTCCCGTGTAGTTTGTTTGCCGGCTGCACGTTAAAGAACCCTTGCGAGGCAAAATTTGCGGCCCCTATAACGTCGTCCTGAAATGACCATGGCAGTTGAAAAGGACGTTAATACCAAACAAACTAATTAACTAACTCTTCAATTTACACCTGAAGATGAGTGCATGATGTGCTCGAAAAGCTTACTGTTGTCAACGTAATCTATTCTGTTAAATGGCAGTGTGTACAAAAATTGATTCTAATATTCTTTCAGAATGGCATTAATTGATATAAAAATAAAACCATTCAATTGAAATTTTAAGTTTAGTTCATTATTTCATTATGGGGCATGCTTTTGGAAAGTTAAAATGTTGCTTTTGCACCCTTTTCAGTTGCTCCATTTTTATCAGGAAGGGCATATTTATTCGAGAGAAGCATATCATTTGTTAACATGAATTAAAAATATTTGATTTTAATTGAAGTCTAGCAAGTGTTTTTGCTTGTTTTCTTGCTTTATATGTTTTATCATTCAAGATGGCTGAACTAGTATACATTAAAAATTGATAGTATAAATCACAGTACAAGATGTTCCATTAGAAACTGGACAGAAAGTAAAAGGCCCTACCTTCTTGTACTGTAATTACTCATCCGAGTTCTTAATGTGCAGAAAACATGGGGGTTTTATTTTTATTAATACAGGATCGGGACACATTAATATGACCACCTGCTAGTATCCGGAATATCCACCTTTGGCAGCAAGCACAGCAGCTAGTCGACGTGGCAGAGAGTCAGTAAGTCCTCGGAAGGTGGTTGCAGGTATCTAGGACTATTCGGCGATCAGTGCATCCCGTAATTCCATCACCATGCTTGGTGGAGGGTCCAGCTTGGGAAATGGCGATCGAGATGGTCCCACAAATTTTCAATGGGGTTGAAGTCCGGGGAGTTTGGTGGCCATGGGAGTAGCTTGAATTCATCCTCATGCTCCTCGAACCTGTCGTGGACAATTTTGGCAGTATGGCAGGGAGCATTGTCCTGTTGAAAGGTGCCATCACCCTGAGAAAACACTGTCGACATGAAGGGGTGTACCTGGTTTGCGACGATCGTCAGATAACGAACAGCATTCAGTGTACCCTCCAGTGGTATCAGTGGACTCAGATCATACCATGAAAACATCCCCCAAACAGTCGCACCTTCCCCACCAGCCTGTCGTCTGCCAACGATGGTGTTGGGATGCCTGTTCTCAGATGCTTTCCAGCGAATGCTCCATCGTCCGTCCACTATGTTCACCAGAAACCTCGACTCGTCAGAGAAAGCAACCCTTTGCCATTTGGCCGAGGTCCAATGGTGATAGTCCCTTGCGAATTGGAGGCGTTTTTGGCGATGCACAGGCTTCAACATGGGTGCTGTTACCATACGCCTGCTCCGGAGCCCCAACTTCAAGAAGGATTGTTGCACTGTCTTGGTACTGACACGCCTAGTGGCCCCACTGTTCATTTGCTGTGTCAGTTGCTCAACAGTGGCACACCGATTGGTCTTGGCCAGGCATCGTAACCGACGCTCGCCTCTAGGATCGATGGCCCGTGGGGCCC
The DNA here is from genome assembly GCA_023313115.1 of Rhysida immarginata. Classification (NCBI taxonomy): domain Eukaryota; kingdom Metazoa; phylum Arthropoda; class Chilopoda; order Scolopendromorpha; family Scolopendridae; genus Rhysida; species Rhysida immarginata. Next base: position 709,286 of record JAHWFO010071949.1, read on the forward strand.
CACGGTTACCTCTTCGGTTGCTCGAAACTGTCCGGTACACCTTCACAACGGCAGCCCTAGAGCAGTTCACAAAGGTGTCTGTTTCTGAAATGCTGCCCCCCCCCCCCC